>CM032233.1:38282500-38425000 GCA_019009955.1 Riptortus pedestris
ATATATATATATATCTGAATATAACTCATTAACTTTATTGCATACTATTTACTATATCTAGTACTGCAATTTATAATGAGTCAGAATAATTTATATTTTAATAACTGAAATGTCCCCCTTCTTTAGTTCTTGTACTACTAATACGAGATCTAAAGAAGGGGGTGGAGGTATCAACAGAACGTATTTGCATATATCACACAAAGTAAAAACTTACAGAAGTCTAGGCCAATTTCACGAGAGTTGAACACTAACGGAAACGGCAAACTAATCCGGAATCTTACGACCAGAACCGACAATAGCCGATTGCATCTCGTCCGTTCTTCACATACACTTAATAAACATGCAAATGTCTCGGTTAATATTCAAGATAAAGAATAAATATATAACAATATTTATAGCAAATTTGCAATAAGATTGGTTCTATACACTTTTTCGATCCGACGTATAGTAACGGAGATATACAGAATTTTCTAAAATCCCCCATCTAAACCGCTCGAAAATGTTTATTTATTCTATGTTAAACTCAATATTTTATCGATTTAGTCAAGACTAAAGTTCATATTCCATAATGGCTAATATCGGACCAGGAATGCGGGTTAGAGCAGGAGAATTTGACAATTCAGAATATCTCCGTTATTATGAATTGGATTAAAAATGTATATAGATCCAATATTGTAAAACTACAATAGTAGTTTTACAAAAAACTTTCATAACTGAAATATTAAGCGAGTAATTCGTACTTTCTAGTTTGTACTCCCACTTCTCCTCATCGGATTTTTACTTAGAACTAGAGAATATATACTGAGTTGAGATCACTAGTGTGTCATATAAGAACGCGGGAAATCTGCTTAGTTCAAGCAACTTCTACTTTTAGCAGATTTCCCTTAAGGGAAATCAGCTGTTGAGGTCGTACTCATGAAGCGATTTTCGAAATATTGCTTCAAATGTCTATCGATCCCACGCAGGAGATGACAAAAATGAAGTCCTTTCAAAATTATATACATATATATATATATATATATATATATATATATATATATAAAATTGTAACTTCTGTCTATACATTGATTTTTGTTCTCGAAATTTCACGATACTTTTTCATTTCACATATCATAGACACCATAACTGCATTGGTTTAATCATTACCAAACTCGATATTTAATCGTTTTATGTAAAAAGAAAGATCAAGTTCGTTAATGGCTGAAGTCGGACCAGTTGGAGTGGTTAGGTTTAGAGGGGAGGATTTTCGAAAATTCGAAATATCTCCGTTACAATACGTCGGATCGAAAACTTGTATAGGACCAATGGTATTGCAAATTAAATTCATATATATACAATATATATATATATATATATATATATATATATATATATATATATATATTATATATATATAAAAATTGTAAACCTCTGTCTGTACATTGATTTTTTTTCCGCGAAATTTCACGATAACTTTTCGGTTTCACATGTCATAGACACCAATAACTGATTTTTTTGTTTCTTTCGTGTCTTGTTTGTTTGTTTATTTGTTTGTATGTTTTGATTACCTTTACACGCATAAACGGCTGAACCGAATTGTATGAAACTTGGTATGTATATTACTACTAACCCAACTTAGACTTTAGGCTATCTTAATATTCTCTGAGGAGAACAGGAGTGGGGGTTATAGGGGAGGCCTGAAATTAAAAATAGTGATATTTCGTTTCCTATTGTGGTTTCCGCAAATATGCACATAACAAAAGTTGTTTATTTTGTTATTTAGAGAAACTTTTGTCATATACACTATCGTCGGTATACCGAAGTATAAAGACGTTATACGCTAAAAATGATAGCGGGAGTCAACAATTTTATTTGGCACAAAAGACTCAGCCGAACTAAATAAAACACTGGGTATGTGTGTTAGCACGAACGCCTTCCTTATAATAAGCCATACTAACATTTCTAGGGACGGGCAGGAGTGGGGGTTATAAGGGAGGCCTGGAAAATAGTGATATTTCGTTTTCTATTGGAGTTTCGGCAAATATGCACATAACAAAAGTTGTTTATTTTGTTATTTAGAGAAATTTGCTCAACAATTCTTTGGAGCTACCAGGTACCTCACCGGGAAAAATTAATTCAAATGTATGTTAATATTTTGTGCTTAATAATTCAAATCTATCCATAATGCACAGGAAACGGGAAATATGTCTATATGGAGGACAGTGAAGTCTTACATAAAAAAAATAATTTTATTATTAACAAATCCTCAGAAACGACGGGTATTTACACTAAACACTGGGACGGGTAAATGTCAAAATATTGTGCAAAGTAAAGCCTTGCCAAAAAAAATACCATCACCATTCAGCCTCAAATGAATTCCCGAGCGAAGCCGGGTATCTGAGCTAGTGTACTATAAATATTGAGATATACATTTATTCTCTATCTTGAATATTTTTATTAACTGTGTGGGGATAACAGACGAGATGAGATCTGTTCGTCTCTTGTCGGTTTTGTTCGTCACAATCCGCCGAAAGGTAGTTCGGCCATTTCCGTAATTGTTCGGCTCTCGTGAAATTGGTTACCAGTATGCAGATTTCTCTATTATAAAACTTCACGTGGGAAATCTGCTTAGTTTACGCAGCCCCTGCGTGAAGGACCTTTATTAGTACAGATAGTATCTGTACTACGACACGCAAGTCTTATCATTTCCTTAACTGTTCCTCCATGGGTTCTGCACTTTTGCTGGTTAAATTATCGTTTTCTGGGGTTTTATCGTACAGACCTTCTAGGTCTTCTAGTCCTTGGTATGATTGTACGCCCCCAGCCTTGACTCTTGGCCTTCTTGATTCGCCTAGAGAAGGTATGGGCAACCTTTGACAAGCTGCGGGCCAAACTTTAGTATGCAAATACGTTTGTGGGCCGCTTTTAAAAGTAGTGCATTTTGAAGTAGTGTTCATAATTTATAACGATATATATAAAACATGAAATTATAACGACAATGTAATAATAATACAATTGATTAAAATAACAAAATTAAATGAAAAAAAATGGGTACAACATTACAATTAAATTTGGAATTATTACAACCACGAAAGTTAAATAGCAACAGCGAAATCAATGAGCTTGAATTTGGGAAACTAATCCATCGATGTTTGGATTAATTCCACTGGTACAAAGACGAAAAGAGTTTTCCAAATTATCGTCAGTCAGCCTTGTACAATGTTTTGATTTATTAACTTTCATCAATGAAAAGAACTGTTCGCATTTATAAGTACTGCCAAACGCACAAATCTCTCCTCATCAGGAGTAACTAGTGTAATATTTTTGTTTAATTGGGTTTTTCAAAATGTCTCGTGGGCCCGATCAAACCTTACCGTGGGCCGGTGGTTGCCCACATATGGCCTAGAGGATCTCATGTACGTAGTTTGACTTTTTTTTTTCTATACTTACTTTTCATTTTAGCCCAAGATTTTGTTCTGTTCCTACAATACAAACTTAGTCAGAGCAACAGCTTATGACACGATTTTTCAAACGGTGATCAACACACCCTCAGCAGCTGCCACATTGTGCTGTGTCAGCCTTTTGGGTGGGGGGGGGGGGGGGGGGGGGGGGGGTTTATTAATAATACCGTGGGCTTGGGGGGGTTTTTATTTTGGGTGGTCGGTTTGTCAATTCGGAGGGGGAAGAAGTAAGGGTGTGGTGTTGTAAAGGAGGGAACTATACAGGTAATAGTAGGTCGCCTTATGTTGTGACACTGCTAACCTCAAAGCCATCACAGACACCAGCTGTGTTATTGACCATATACAAAGTCCCATCTAGAGTCATTCTTCTTAATGTATTGAGCTTCCTAGGTAATCCCAATTGCTTATTGAATCTATCTTTATTATTTACTGAATAGAGAATAATCTGTTACAAGTAGGAATATCGTCCAAGAGTCCTGAGTGAAACTTCAATAATGACTATTTAAGTGATTCCTCACAGAGAGAGGGATGGTTTTTAATAAATGTACAAGAGAAAGGGACGAAGAGAGAGAGAAGAGAGAAAGAGGGGGGGGGGGAGATCAATGCTATTAGGTGTCGGGATGAGCATTCCAAATGGAATCTCTCGTGAAAGTGGTGTTTTTATGAAAACGTCCCTTGCTCCGCTGGCTGACCGTAGATCTCAATTTGCTGACCCTCAGCCTGCCACCCCAGTGCCCCTTGCCCCCTCACTCTCGCCTTCCCGACCATGATTCACCTCGCCCCACCCAACATATCAAGGTAAATTTCACTCTCCTTCCCTCACTTATTCTTATAACATGATGGGAGAGAATTATAAACGCCTCGCGGACCGGTATAAAAATAAAATAAGTATTTCCAAGCCCGGTCGGAAATGGAAAAAGCCTGCGTGAACTAAGCAGATTTCCTACGTGTTGGAATGAAACACTGGGTGATTTTTTCTCCTCCGTTTCTCCGTTTAACTACTTACACTTTCTATAACTACTTTTCTATTTCTCTAATCTTCTTTTTCTCGCCTAAGTAAGACAGGAGCTGGAATGAAGAAGCTTGGCATTGAAACATTTAGTGACTACTCAGTTTACTACTAAGAGAAAAGTCCGTTCACGCAGGGGGCTGCATAAACAACTAAGCAGATTTCCCAAACGTAATGGGGGGTGACAATATAGAAATCTCCAAGACGAGTGCCGAACAGTTACGGAAAACGGCCGAACCTAGCTTTCGGCGGTAACGAATAGACATCGACCATAAGCTCGTCCGTTACACTTAATAAAAAGGCAAATATCTCGTTTAAACCAGATAAAAGATATATATATAAAATATTATATATATATATATATATATATATATATATATATATATATATATATATATATATACAATTTTGAACGGACCTCATTTTCGTCATCTCCTGGGTAGGATCGAAGGACATTTGAAGAAATTTTTCGAAAATCGCGTGATGAGTACGACCTCAATAGCTGATTTCCCTTAAGGGTAATCTGCTAAAAAACCGCATGACTAGAAGTGGAGGCTTACTGTGGGCTGAGTACAATAATGTAATATTTACAGGTTACACCTAGTAATTGATCTCGTGAACAGATAAACCTGATTTTCACGGGACCGAACAAGGGAATAAGAGAGTCACAAGGACATCAGTGGTTTCCCGTTGCCTACTGCACCAGACCATCCAGCAATGATGGCATCATGAGGAAAATTCCATTCACACTAATAAGGCATGAGTGGAGAAAATTCCATTTTAGGACAGAGTTGTTAGACAGCCATCCCTCCGTAGCCCGTAGCCTGCATAAGCTGTCTAATGATAGACTATTATCCAGTATGAGTATGTAGACTACAACTTTAATCTACCCTCCAGTCTTGTCCCATTGGCATGTTGTAAATGAAAATTTAGACAAGGAGGGGAGAATACAAATTATATAGCTTAGATTTGATTTATGAAAAAAAAATGTGTAGAATAACAATTGTAGAACATTATTGAGGTTGTCCTCATGACGCGATTTTCGAAATTTTTCTTCAAATGTAAATCGATCCTACACAGGAGGTGACGATAATGAGGTCCGTTCAAAACTGTATATATAAATATATATTTGTCTGTTACCGCTCTGGCGGTCGCAATTATTATTTAATCGTTACCAAGCTCGATATTTAGTCGTTTTATGTTAAAAAAAAAGGATCAAGTTCGTTAATGGCTGACATCGGACCCGTGGGAGGGGGGGGGATTTTTGAAAATTCGAAATATCTCTGTTACCATACGTCGGATCAAAAAATAATATAGATCCAATCTTATTGTAAATTAAATTTACTATAAATACTGTTCTATACATTTATTCTCTATCTTCAATATTAACCGAGATATTTGCATTTTTATTAAATGTGGGCCAATAACGAACGTTTCAGGCCAAAAGCTAGTTCGGCTCTCGTGTAGAGATTTCTCTATTGTATAGCTTCATGTGGGAAATCTGCTACCTATTTTAAGAACTTATGTTTATAAAATGTTTCGGCGCATAATATCTGAGATATTTTAAATTTAGGAATTCCCCTCCTGTTCCTGGTCCGATTCTTATCCATTAACAAACTTCATCTTTAGTTATCCATAAAATGTTTAAATATTAATTTTGGTAACTATTAAACAAAAAGTCCTTCACGCAGGAGCTGGGTAAACTAAGCAGATTTCCCTCGTGAAGATTAATAATAGATAAATCTCCATACTCAACACCACTGTATATAGTAAGTCTATAAATACAAACGATAATAAGAAATCTATCTCCTTCAGGCGGGATGTAACAAATAGGTCTGCCAAACCGACTCTCACCGGAAAGAAAAACAATTACTGAAATATATCAGAATCTAACATATTAATTTGATTGAAAATTATTTACTATATCTAGTACTGTAATTTATAATGGATCAGAATAATTTTGTTCTCAATCAATCAAGTTTAATTAGTCCAAAAACTTAAGAGGGGTGAGGGGGTCACCAGAACATATTTGCATGTATCTCGAATAATAAAGGTCTCTTGATAACAATATTTGGTATTTAAGCTTCGAATAATGTGGTTTATTACATAACCGAGTATTGTAACATGAATAGAAGTTGGAGTTTGGTGAATGCTGAAAACTGAAAAATGCGAATATCTCGGTTAATATTGAAGATAGAGATTAAATGTATATAACCATATTTATAATAAATATAATTTTGCAATAAGATTGGTTCTATTCAATGATTCGATCTGACGTATAGTAATAGAGATACTTCGAATTTTCTAAATACCCCTTCAACCCCCCTCCCTCACAAAGGACCGATGTCAGCCATTAACGTACTTGATCTTTCTTTTTACACACATCTATATATATATATATATATATATATATATATATATATATATATATATATATATATATATATAAAATTGTAACCTCTGTCTGTACATTGATTTTTTTTGCGAAATTTCACGATAACTTTTCGTTTCATATGTCATATACACCATAACTGCATTTTGTTTCCTTCGTGTCTGTTTGTTTGCTTATTTGTTTGTTTGTTACCTTTTCACGCATAAACGGCTGAACCGAATTTTATGAAACTTGGTATGTATATTACTACTAACCCAACTTTAGGCTATGTTAATATTCTCTGAGACGAACAGGAGTGGGGGTTATAAGGGAGGCCTGAAATTAAAAATAGCGATATTTCGTTTCCTATTGCATTTTCGGCAATTATGCACATAACAAACGTTGTTTATTTTGTTATTTGGAGTAACTTTTGTTATATAAATTTTTGTCGTAAACCTAAGTATAAATGAGTTATACGTTAAAAACTACTGCGGAAGTCAATTTTTTTTGGCACAATAAACTAAACCGAACTAAACCAAACTCGGTATGTGAATTAGCACTAACGTCTTCCTTATAATAAGCCATACTAATATTTCTAGGGACGGGCAGGAGTGGGGGTTATAAGAGAGGCCTGAAATTAAAAATAGTGGTATTTTTTTTTTCCTATTGGGGTTTCGGCAAATATGCACATAACAAAAGTTGTTTCTTTTATTATTTAGAGAAACGTTTGTCATATATACTAACGTCGTATACCGAAATGTAAATTAAATTATAAATGTGATTAAATATTATAAATGTGATTAAATATAAATGTAATTAAAGTATAAATGAGTTATATGATAAAAACTACTGCGGGACAAATCCACAGAAACGACGGGTATTAACCCTAAACACTGGGACGGGTAAATGTCAAAATATTGTGCAAAGTAAAGCCTTGCCAAAATAAATACCATCACCATTCAGCCTCAAATGAATTCCCGAGCGAAGCCGAGTATCTGAGCTAGTATTTATATATATATATATATATATATATATATATATATATATATATATATATATTTTTTGACCTCATTTTCGTCATCTCCTGGGTAGGATCGATGGGCATTTCAAAACATTTTTCGAAAACCGCGCCATGAGTACGACCTCAATAACTTATTTCCCTTAAGGGAAATCTGTTAAAGATTGGTGACCGCAAGAGCGTTAGCAGACACCATAAATATTCGGTTACGGAGGGATCCGTAATCAAAGTTTTACGCAGTGCGTGATCAACTCTTTTTTACAATCCCCGTTAACCAAGTAGGACCTGGGATGAGTTGCTTTCTGCTCCGCCACAACACGAGACCACCGTACTGGGACATTAATGACCCCTCAGATAATATAGGAGTCTGGTTGGATGTGTCACGTTGACAAACCCAACCTTGCTCATTTCAACCTGATTCGCACTCTTTATAACAAAATTCCTTGCTTTCAGCCAATTTCCCCCAGGGAAATACATTGTTTTCATCACGAGGTTTTCGAATAACTTCATTAAAATACTATCAAGTTTCTTATCATTTATAAAGCATGCCATCCTTAAATAAATTTAAGACTAACAAAAGATCATGTCATTGAATTAAAAATGCATGTTATATATTTTGGGTAGTATTAAGATAGATAAAGAAATTAATCTATTATATATAATTACTTAATTGATGGATTTTATAAAGTGTATTAATGTAATTTGAACTATAAATATGTCAAAAATAACTTATTTGCACTTATTTTTATATATACGTACTAAGTGTATCACTGGAATGACCACACCTACATTATTGATTTACAGATTAACTTGACCTAGCTCTCGTAACATTCCATCAGAAGGTATCTATCTATCAGAATAAATAATGTCTAAAATCATACGTAGTGGAAGTGTACAAACCTATTAGTAGACCTAAATTCTACACAGTTGTAAATTTAATTGATACACCACTCCTGTTTCGCCTTTAATCCGTTTTAGTGTCTCTATTTCCAGGCTCTTTTTCAGTGTCTTATGTGCTCTCAGTCTCTTAACGACAATTATATTATATTTTATTTCTGCGTTGATTGTTTTTAGTGTTTATTAAAATGAGGTCGGCAGACAACAGGTATTTATGTCAAAGAGAAGGGACACTCATTTTACAAAACAGGTTCAATCAGAGGAAATTCGTATCTAGAAATTGTGCCGGAACTTTTTCAGAAAAGTCATTGCAACAGTACAACACATTTGTAGTAATAATATATAAAAGGGGGGAGAGGGAAGAAAAACAAAATAGGCTTATTAATAAGAAGAGGAAAAAAGAAACGAAGAAAAGTAAAGCCCCCCAAAAAGATACTTATACGAAGCTGACGGTAAAAAAGGCTGGATTGCTTGGGTACGTAATTAAAAACAAAACTCAAGAGAAAGCAGTGCACCAAAAATTGCAAGTGGCAGTGGAAAATTATTTAAAAGAGAGTATTGTTAAGTGCGAAAAGTGTGCGTATCGCGTCCTAAGGAAACACAATTTTTCATGCGAGAGTTGCTAGGAAAAAAAAGAGCGTTTTATCATTAGTAAAAAGGAGATCAAAATCAAAAAGGATGCCGTTTCTACCTAAAATTTGCAAAATGAGCACATTTCCAAAGATATTTACTCTTTTGGAAAAAGTAAAAAGTTTATTTTGCTTGATGATGAAAGCTAAATTTAAACATTTTTGGGTCGGGCATGGGACGTGGATTACTTCTTGGAGGAAAATATGGAGAGAGCAAGAAAGAGAGAAGCCATTTTTCCTAGCAAAATCTTGGACTTACCGACTGTGAACCATGGAGGTGGGGAGTGTGAATGGAGAATTGGAAAGTTGGTAAGTGTTTTTCTGTGGTGGATGATTGGCAGCCTTTGGTGTGGCAAGTCGTCATTTTACAGAACTGGAATAATGTGATAATCTTTGATTATAATAAAACAAATATAAACCTTTTTATGATGGGAATATTAGAGGCCAAAAAACTCTGAAGGTCGTGCTGAGAAAAACTTGGAAAATAAAAGCTATTTTTTACTTTTTCACAAGATAATGACCCCATGCATTTCTTCGTTGATAATGAAGCAAACTGGCTTTAAATTTAGCTGTCCGAAACTTATTAAAAGACACATGCGTAGTCACCAGATTTAAATGCCATTGAGCATTTGTGGGCAAAATTGGAGACAGAAACTCGAAAACATAATATTACAAACAAAGGAAATCTAAAAAAGGCACTCTTGGAAGAATGGGAGAAAATTACCCCAGATTTTACCAAAAAACTCGTGGAATCTATCCCAAACTGCTTAAGAGAAGTAATCAACAACAAAGGACTTCCAACAAGATATTAAAGTTATATTAAATTTCTTTTAATTTGAATTTTATTAAAGTGTATCATTTTCACTGTGAGGTCTAGAAATTCATTTTTGTTATTTTTATGCTCAGGCATTATTAATTATTGTTCAAGAGAGATATTTATTTTTTTCTAGATAAAATGTGTAATATTTTAGGGAGAACCTTTTTTAAAAAAAATATATTATTGTACATAATAAATGAACATTTTGTGAAATTTGTATGGTGTATCATTTTCACTGTGAGCTACTGTATGCATTTCGTTACATTGATCCTACCTAGGGGATGACGAAAAGTCGGTCACGCAGGAGCTGTGTGAACTAAGCAGATTTCCCTCGTGAAGTTTAACAATAGATAACTCTACATACTGGTAACACAACACAACCGTGAATATTAAGTGAATAAATAAAAGCGGAAATAAGTAATCTTTCTCCTCCCAATGGGAAGCTCCTGAAATGTAAACAAATAGGTCTACTAACCTCTCAGTGGAAAGAAAACAAATACCGAATTAGATCAGAAATGTTATATTCTGATCTAATTCGGTAATTGTTGGAATTTTATTGAAAACTCTTTACTATAGCTAGTGCTATAATTTACAATGAAACAGAATAATGTTTACTTCAATAACTAAAACTTTAGTAAAAATAAAGTTTTGTTGAAAACAATATTTGGTATTTAACCTTGTAATGAAGTGGTTCATGATATAACAGCTTATTATTAATATGACACTAGTAGGAGTGGGGGTTTACTGAAAGCGTAAAACTATAAAATCCAAATATCTCGGTTAATACTCATTATACGGAAAATATGTATAGAACAATATTTATAGTAAATTTAATTTGCAATAAGATTGTTTCTATACAATTTTTCGATCCGACGTATAGTAACAGAGATATTTCGAATTTTCGAAATTCCTCCCCTCTAAACCCCTTCCCTCCTTTACCTTAACAATTAATTTCGAAAATCGCGTCAAGAGTACGACCTCAATAGCCGATTTCCCTTAAAGAAAATCTGCTAAGAAAAGCTTCCCTGACAGCTTCAATAAATTAAACGTTAGTGGATAATTTCCTTCATAATAGGAGATTGAATGGAATAAAAATGTCACTCCTGTATAGTATATTGTGCTGTTTTAAAGTTCGTGTTTTCCAACCAACTATAAAGAAGTTATTGGTTATCAAACAAAATAGGGATGAGAGGGCACTCAGTTACGAAAAGGATGGCAGGAGGGCTTGTAACCATCGTTGCAGGGCAGACTAATTTCTTATTAAATGTTTCTTTGAATGGTTTATACTCGAGTTTATTTCCCAAATTTTTAGTAGATTTTCCAGAAATCTGCTATTGAGGTCGTACTCATGAAGCAAATTTCGAAAAATTGATTCAAATATCCATCGATTCAACCGAGGAGATGTCGAAAATGGGGTCAGGTCAAAACTATATATATTGTTGCGAGAATCAGGTGAGTGGGCGAATACACAAAGAGAGAGAGCCGCGTGAAAGGAAGAACAAAGACTAGTGGAACGAGCGAATCTAATTAGGGCCCGTATCTTCCTGGAACTCCTAGTCTAGATCTTTCCTTGGCTAGGCCCTTCTACAGGCATATATAAGGGACTCTCACAGTACCCTGAGTTCAGTGGTTGCTCGACGGACTTCGAGGGATGTTCGGCGCGACTTAGTGCAGGGCTAGGCCCTTCTACAGGCATATATAAGGGACTCTAACAGTGCAGTGCCGTCGTATGTGAATTTCAGTGACCGTGAGTGAATTATTGGACTGTGAAATCTGAAGAACAGTGACACTATCAGTGTAATACTGCGAGTAGTAATAATCAAGAGTATTGTGTAGTAGAAATAAATTGTGCAGTGACAAACTGTGAAACGTGTGGGTGTTTAATTTTGCACTCCCAAAGAACTCTGATTAACAACGTTTTATTACTGTTTTTTTAATAAAAACGTAACAATAAATATATATATATATATATATATATATATATATATATATATATATATATACACATATATATCTGTCAAAACTCTGCGGGTCGCAATTGTTGTTTAATCGTTACCAAACTCGGCATTTATGTAAAAAAGAAAGATCGAGATGGCTGAAATCGGACCAGTGGTAAGGTGGGGGGGGGGTTAGAGGGAATTTCGAAAATTGGTAATATCTACGTTCTATGCGTCGTATCGAAAAATTGGATAGAACCAATCATTGTAAATGTAGTTCTCAATAACCTCTGTTGTGGTATGTATGTTTTTACTCTATCTTGATTATTAACCGAGATATTTGCATTTTTTAGTTTTCGGTCTTCAGTAAACCCCCACTCCTACTCCTGTCATATTGACAGTACGGTGTTATATTATGAAACACATAGTTTGAAGCCTAAATACCAAATATTGTTCTCATTGAACTTTTACTATTCGATATAAATGCAAATACGTGGCACACGTGGGAAATCTGCTTAGTTTACGCAGCTCCTGCATGACGAACTATTTTAGTTTCTGATCACTGCATGAATCATCCTGCAATCAGATTTATGTATTCATAAATATATATTATTGAGTCGCGTAAGCACTAGTTTAAATTCATGTGAGTTTTTAATCATTCGGGAATCTAGTGTATTTATATCTGTAATGTTGTCAAGTTAACTGAAGATTGATTTGCGTACCCAGTATTATTTTGTTAACAATCTTAACCACAGAGGGGCATTGTTTCACTTGGACATAAAAAGATTAGTAAAACTAATGGTCCGAAGAGGGATTTGAATATTTTTACCATTGCCGCATTATATTAGATTAGTGAAATGGGAAGAAAATAATTACAGGGAGAGTGGAGAGAGGGAGGGTTGAGTGTGGGGTGGGGTTCTTGGCCACAGCTAGTCACCTCCCGGCTAAATGACGCGGAACCTACTCCAATTAGGATCTCATCTACTAGTTTGTCCTCAAACTCCCTTAGAAATTCCTTAAGCTCTAATTCCAATTGAGGAAAACGAAAGGATTCAGGGGTAATTAGACCAAGTAAAACAATCATTATTTGCACAATTTCGCCTATTACTGGGCAATGTTGACGGGCATCAAGAGCTACTTACGTCTTATAGTTGCAACCAATAGGTTCCTATGGAAGCTGCTCATTTTAGCAGACTTATCGAAACATTTCTTCTAATATCCATCAACACTACCCACGAGAAGGTGAAAATGAGTCCGTTTTAATAAACCGTTAGAGCGGTGGTAATTTTTCTTTGATGAACGCCAAACTACATATTTAAGGGCTTCATGTAAAAAATGTCCGTCACGCAGGGGCTGCGTAACTAAGCAGATTTCCCACGTGAAGTTTTCTTCATACTAGTAACAGTAGTAGTAACGAGTCTCTAAACCAGTTTCAAGAGAGCCGAACAGTTACGGAAACATCCGATCTAGCTTAAGGAAACTCACGAATAGAACCGACTTCAGCCGATCTCATTTCCTGACTCAGGAGTCAGATTCCTGTCTGATTATAAATCTCACATGCATTTAAACTAGTGCTTACGCGACTCAATAATATGTAAGAATACATAAATCTGATCGCAGGATGATTCATACTAAGATCAGAAACTAAAAAAGTCCGTCACGCAGGATCTGCGTAAACTAAGCAGATTTCCCACATGTGCCACGTATTTGCATTTATCTCGAGTATTAAAAGTTCAATGAGAACAATATTTGGTATTTAGGCTTCAAACAATGTGTTTCATAATATAACACCGTACTGTCAATATGACTTGAGTAGGAGTGGGAGTATACTGAAGACCAAAAACTAAAAAATGAAAATATCCCTGTTAATAATCAAGATAGAGTGAAAACATACATAACCAAAGTTATTGAGAATTACATTTACAATATGATTGGTTCTATACGATTTTTCGATCCGACGTATAGTAACGGAGATATTTTGAATTTTGGAAATTCACCCATCTAACCCCCCCCCCCTCCCACAGGTCCGATTTCAGCCATTAACGAACTTGATCTTTCTTTTTACATAAAACGATTAAATACCTAGATTGGTAACGATTGAACAATAATTGCGACCGCTAGAGTGTTAACAGATATATATATATATAGTTTTGAATGGACCCCATTTTCGTCATCTCCTGGGTAGGATCGATGGACATTTGAAGAAATTTTTCTTCGCGTCATGTGTACGACCTCAATAGCTGATTTCCTTTAAAGGAAATCTGCCAAAACGAGAAAGTTCATTAATGGCTTAAAACCAATCCAAGGAGGTGGGGGGGGGGCTAGAGGAGGGGAAAATCGAGTATCTCATGTCTAGCATAGATTTTAAGCGTTTTCCCCATAGGGTTCTAAAAGGGAGTAATAGATATAAAGGAGAATGTGTGTCTTAACACAGCTGATGAGAAATCTACATTGACACATACATTAACGAGCTTGATCTTCCTTTTTACATAAAACGATTAAATTCCGAGTTTGGTAAAGATCAAACAAAAATTGCGACCGCTAGAGCGGTTACAGATATATATATATATATATATATATATATATATATATATATATATATAATTTTGAACGGACCTCATTTTCGTCATCTCCTGGGTAGGATCGATGGACATTTGAAGAAATTTTTCGAAACTCGCATCATGAGTACGACCTCAATAGCTGATTTCCCTTAAGGGAAATCTGCTAAAACAGATATGATTAGACTGGTGTCTCTCATAAAATAGTTAAAATTTTAATGTGTCGAGGAAGATCATACCTTGCGGTAACAGGAGAACTCAATGATCTACTGCTGTGGGACTTTACTAAAGCAGACCAGGGGCTAAAGATTTCAATATATTGAAACCAAACTTCATATTTAAAATGAACGGAAAAAGAAAGGTCGAATTCTTTAATGGTCAGACTATGTCCAGTGGGAGGGGAGTTTATAGGATAGCCGTAAGAATAAACTGACGATATTTCCAATGCCTGTACTGACGGGGAAAGTTTATAGAACTCATATGACTAGAAATTTAAGTTAGAATAACTTTTGTTCTATGAAAGGATTTTATATATCCAACGGTTAAGGAGATCTTCTTTAAAGAAAGTAACTACTGGGTTAGGTGACAAAATTACATTAGAATTCCTTTTGAACATACTTGTTAATTTGTTAATATTAATACATTATTTGCTTCAAATCAAAAATACTTTCACTATAATCTGGATCGATTTCATTTTCCGATAATTTTATCCACACAGACATGTTTTATTTCCTCACGGTTCCGTATCATGGAAAGCAGTTTAAAGACTATGATTTGAAACTAAATTCTAGGAACGTAAGTAAAACTACTAATAATGCAGCTTCTCTGTGAGTGACGTTTTTAAATAATAAAGTTGCTGATAAACTCAAATTTAAATAAAACAAACTTTCTTTCCAGCTTCAATTGGTGATACGTCCACTTCTCCTCCTGTGTAGAACGCCACTTGTCGGTATAATTGGGAGAAGGTGCTGAGAAGGGGTGAATAAGAGTTGACTCGACGCATATTTCAAACAGGCGCCGAAGGACGGAATTAATTGCCAGGCTTAAAACCCTCATCCTTCCGCAACCCCTCTCTACCTTTCTGGCTGGGAAACTTACTTCCTCTCTTCTCCTTCTGCTCTCACCTTAATGAAATGGGGGATTACCAAAACCCTCCTACTCCCTAACTCTAGTTTCATAATTAAATGGGTAATTTGTTGCAAGGAAATCTCCAAATTGAACCGATAAAGCCCTTTGCAGTGAAAGTGGAATGTGAGAAGTAATTAGGTTTATTAGCTACCATAAAAGTGAGAAAAGTATTGGTGTCTGGAGGGTCCGTTGTAAGACCTGAAGAAGCCATTCCATAAATACAATGGCATATGATACCGACTTCACGTCAGAATTTCATTATTATTATAATATTTATTTTGAACATTACATTCTGCGTACAAGCGCATTTGGTACTATGGTATATGTACGTAATTAACAGGAGACCCCTTTCACCTATTGTCATAATGAGACAATCCGCGTGAAAAATGTCAGCTTCCACACTGCTCCTTCCGGTCAAAAAAATTTCTTGGAGCTAAAATGTGCCAATGAAAAAAAGCTAAGGAGCTCCTGCCTTAAATACCGCTTGATGTTCGCAGAATCACGCGGAAGTGCCCAGGCGCGATGTGTGGGATTCCAGGGAGAGGATGCCGACAGAAATGAAGATGACGAGGTAGCTACAGGGCTTGGAGACATGCACGGGACTCGAATAATGGGCACTAATTGAGCAAAAAGTGTACCGGCTTAACTCGACCCATGGAAACTTTAACTTTCTTCTTGCCGATTTCGATAATAACTTTTTCGCTCCGACTAATCACTATATGACCATGAATACGGGGGGACAAATGGCTTTCGAACAGCGTCTACCCGTAGGAAAATGTGGGAAAAAGTGGGCAAATCCTTGTGCTTAAAGGTTTATCTCTCTAAGGAGTAGGTAGAGATTATAGCCCTCTCTGCTAATGTCTTCTCGTAACTGTTGCAAGTTGGTTACGGTTTCTTGTCTTGTCGAGAAATCGAAGACGTCTCCGAATAAGAGGCTGTCCGTAGACCAATTCTACAACGCTGCAGCCTACATCTTCTCGGTACACCAACCTCAAGCCAAGAAGTATTGTCTGCAAAACCTGAGCCCAGGACCTCTCAGAGGTAAGGGATGTGGTAGCTATTTTTAATTGTGATGCCACCTTTCCACGCAACCATTAGGTTGTGAATGGTGCGTGGTTGTTCTCTGTCGGCAGATACCTATCGATTCGCTAAGGCGACAGTAAACCTTTGTTTTAAACTGTCTTTCCTGATCGGTGGTTATCCGCTGAGTCGCGTCAAATTTCGCAATCCAGTGGTTGTAGAGAACCTGCGAGACAACTGTACTCCGTATGGTATACCACCATTTTAACCATGTAACCATTTTTTTTTTCTATGAGTATGACTTCTGGCCAACGCGTAGCTCTCTCCAATATAGATAAAAGATGGTGAATGCAATGTGAAGGGGGAAGTGGCCCCACGATTTCCACGTGAATTTGTGTGAATCCATCAGCCTTGGAGAACGTACCAAGGGATGTAACCGTGTACCAAGATTTTGCCCATTTACCAATATCAAACTTCATTTCAGGCCAGAAGAACCGTTGGCATATTATCTTCGTGGTCGCTCGAACACCTGGGTGAGTCAAGCCAGGGGGTTATGGGCTAAATGTTGTTCTTCTAAATGACAGGAAAACATATTGCCTGGCATGATTGGTAGATGTTTCACATAGAAGAGGTTGGTCTAATCCAGAGTATGGAATTGTTCATTAAGTCCTCCACTACAGGACACTTCTGCTCTATGATCAATGCTGCACAGTGGTCTGACATCTCAGTCCCTTCCACCTTGGACAGACACAATCTCTTCATTTCCTGTAATAGATGGTGGTCGAGGATTGGCTAATGAAGTTCAAATATTTGGTTTGTCTAGGCGATTCTGAAGAGTTTTTTTTTTCTCTGAAATGCATACTTTATCCGTGACGGTAGCAAAATACAGTCCTACAAGTAGTTGGAAATACTTGATGCCTCTGTTTTTAGCTACCACAATATGTGGGGGTGTAATACTAGGATGTCGATTCCCTGATTTTGTGTCTTCTAAAGGCTTTTGAAATCTCCGTGCTTCCGATTCACCGTAAATTGAGATGATTTGGGCCTTTAATAGAGAACAGGGGTCTTCTTCCGGGGGTGGTGTAATAAGCGAATATGTTACTTGTGTTAGTACAACCAAATCAAGACCAGCTAATACCGCTTGGAATTTGATTTGATTCGACGAGACTTTATCATTATTATTATACATTCTTTTTCAATTTTTGCTACTATTGGGACGGGTTATCTACAGGTGACCACTCTTTTCTATCCAGGGTGGGTCTAAGGATTTGATTTCATGAGTTCATCACTAAATAAAGTTGAAGCGGCGATTCACATACTCGTGGGTCGTTCGCTATTAAATAAGGTAACCTCGCGATATAAAAATACCAGATGTTTTAAAAATATATTTAGTCAGTGAAAAAGGTTAACCAGGATGGCTAGTTACAAATTACATCGGCTACGACTTTATTATATTGAGTAAGCTGCGATTGTGTTGTCTGTGGAAACTGTGCCAATTGTACATAGTGTAAATAGACTTGTTGTATGTAAATATTGCATTCCCATGAGGTTATTGTGTTATTGTTAATATACAAGTTTAAATTGAACCAAGGCAATTTATTTTCCCCCTCAGTCCACGAAAAATTTCTATTGCCCATGAGAGAATCGAATTCGCCACTCTAGGTTTACCATGGGAGATTAAGGCCAACGCTATAACTCACATGTCTAACCTTAGCCCCAAACGAGACTTGATGTGCAAAAGACGGACCCAGTCTATAGTCACCATAACAATGGATTAGTCTTATAAGAAGGAGGTAGCCTCGCTGAAGGACCGCTAAATCCCGTGACCTTTAGGTTACTGTATGCTGCTGTAATATTTTGCGTTTGGTCTGTCGATTGTTGGTGAGTTCCTTCAACTGGAATAAGGGGTTTTATTACAGTCAGGCATTTCAATTTTAATCGACACCTAGTTCTATACTAATTTACGGACTAAAGCCGAAATGAAAAAAGAACAAGAGGATTTGGGAGCTACTCATTCGTCTAATATCTGCTAAAGAATTTTGCTTCGACTTTTATAATGTTTATTTTATGTCTCAAAAATAAATTAGCGCAATCGTTTACCATGACAAAACTATTATCCATTAAATAAAAATGTGCTGGTGAGGAAAAAAAAATTACCTGGAACTAACGAACCAGTTGAATTGTGGACCATAGACAATTGAATAGACGGAACAATCTCATAGCCTAGCAATTTCAAAGTAAAATAACATCTTTCTCGATGAAAATGGTTCTCAGAAATAATGCCTTCTATTTCTCATCCTTTATGATCTGAAAAAGCACCTCCCTTGAACTGGTTGATTTTTAATATGAATCCTTAGATTGGCCAATAATTATTAGGCCCCATTGTTTTGGACAAGGACATTATAAAATTATGTGAGTCACTTGCTGTCTTTCCCACTGAGCAAGTAGGTCGGAGGATGAAGACATGGGTTTTTGAAAGAGCTTAAATAAAAACTTGTGAAGAATTGAACGTTTTATTCTCTCCGTTTATGAGAAGTTCGTTAACTGGGACCAGTAAATATATGTTTGACGAAGTGTTGAGAAAAGCTAGACTGTTGGAAAAACTAACAAGGGGAGTACACGGCCTTCCCCCCACCGATTTGAACGAAATTTATTTAGTGTTTAGAACCTAATGAAAAATCAATTTTGTTAAAGCAAAAGAACTCACTTCTGAGGCGATCGTCTAAAAAAATTGTTAAAGTTCGCCTGAACGTCTTGAGCTGTTCTCAATACGTCTATGTCAAGGAGTCCCTCGTGGAGCGCTTTTCTTTTGTAACCGGAAATCTCGAGATCAAATCTCGCCAAGAGCGACTATTTTTTTCCTGGATTTTTTTTCATTTTTTGCTTCTAGGGCGTTTGTTTCATATTAATAAAGAAATAAAAAGTTTTTTTTTTAATTATTGGCATTTAAATTTTAGCGTGTTCTATATATTTAAAGAAAATTCGAATGCTTTCTGTCAAAAATGTGATTGCTATAAGGAAATATTTAATATTATACAAGCAATAAATTATTAATTGAAAACATAAATATATAACAATTATAAATAATAACGCAGATATTTTAATAATATTTGTAAACGGTTTTATTTAACTTCACCAATTAATTTGATATTATTTTATTTTACAACTAATGGAGATATTTAAAATTTCTTTGCTCTAAACATAAAAATATTCATTAACAGTTTTATACGTTAGATCTATATTTTCATTATGCTTGGCCTTGGATCACTAACGTATATTTCTATCATCAAGTTAAAAATTGTATCAAGTGTTTCCAAAACTATTAAAATTCATTATATTCTTAAACACCATTGTCGAATAAAATTGTTGACTTGATGATAGAAATATACATCAGTGATCCAAGGCCAAGCTCAATGAAAAACCTCTATAGTATTAAAGAATATTACTGCTAAAAAGATATTTTTATGTTAGAGCTAGAAAATTTGAAATATACCAATTACATTTTTGACAGAAGCATTCCAATTTTCATTAAATATATGGAACACGCTAAAAATTAAATGCCAATAATTACAAAAATATTTATTTATTAATATGAAATAAACGCCCTAGAAGCAAAAAATTAAAAAAAAAAAAATTAATAAATAATTGCTCCCGGCGAGATTTGATCTTGAAATTTCCGGTTGCAAAAAGAAAACGTTATCAACTGAGCCATGGGGGACCATTGAAATAAGCGTCTTGGGAACAGCTCAAGAAGCTCAGGCAAACTTTGACAATTTTATTTAGACGAATGCTTGAGAAGTGCGTTTTCTCGCTTTAACAGAATTGGTTTAGTAGTTCATTGGGTACTAAACCCTAAACAATTTTCATTCAAATCGGTTGGAGAAGGCCGTGCACTCCCCTTGTAAATCTCTTATAGAAGAAAATAGTTTTATTTCAGGTCGTTTTTCTACTGCTCACTGCAGTCTTATTATTATTATTTATTAACGTCCACTTTTTGCAACTCTGGTCACTGCAGTCTTCTTCAACTGAATAAAAATGTTAAAATATAAATGTAACAGTTACATTTTATAATTAAATAAAAACATGTTTATATTGAAAACTTATGATTCCATTTAAGAGTTAGTTTTTAATAGTTCGAAAATCAACTTATACAATAATGACTTTATCAAGCAAATCTATAAGCAAAACTAGCGTAACTTCATGTTATTCCTAAGAGTATAGTGAACTGAGTTCGTTATCTGTATTTTATTTTTTTCTCTATTGTAAAAAAAATATAATCTAATTTGTAAGTTGTTATGTTTCAAATAATTATTTTGCTGTCCAGAGCGTCATAAGATAAGTTGAAATTATGATTTTTAAGTTTTGGAGCTCTTTGCATCTCGAATTCTCTTTGCAATCGATTGTTATAGTTGAGTACTTGTCAAGTATAGTGGGACTTTTGAATGTTGACAATTCTCAGTGCTTGTATTATTAAGAGTTATGACGGATCGTGACTACGCTCCACTTAGTGTAGCTTGTGTGAGAGCTTTGATAGACAAGCAATATGACAAGAGAAAAGCTGCAGCCTCAGAGATTGAGAAGTAATGTATAACTAACTTATCATAAACGTTCGGTGAAAACATGTTTTCCTTATTCATGTATGAGGGTTTTTTAACTCCTGCAGTCCTAGACGCGGCGATCTTGGTCTATTCTTGTTCAAATAATGATAATTATTTACTTGAAAAAACGCCAGTTTGTTTTATATAGAACATGTAATATCATTACATGCCTATGCCAATTCATAAGAAACAATTTTCTTAGGTGTGGTCTACATAAAATATTAAAGATGTTTTAAATAGTACTAATGAATGGGTTTGTATTTGTACAGAATTTTCACTTGTGTACTCTCCAAACCGTATAATCAAATATTTTGTCCTAATTTATTTTGATAATGTGTACTGATAGTAAATTACACTGAACAAACTTTCATTCACTTGATTTATGATTGTCCACTCACAGATAAATACAGAAAACGTTTGATTTAAAAACTGGGAAAAGTTGTCCCGTAAATTCAGAAATTGTTTACAATACTGTTCCAAAAGAATTAGAAAACTTTAGTAAAAGTGTTTATAAAGAATCAAAACCTGTAGATAACCCTTCCCGATTAGCCTAAGTTGCAAAAAGTGGACGTTAATAAATAAATAAAGAATCAGAACTACTGTTGCTTTGATAGTAAATAAATGCACAATAGTAGGCTTTAATATATTAAATACTACATCGCTGATGTGTGTGTGGCTTTTTTGACTTCCTCCTGATAGTCCTTATATTTTATAATAACATGGTTGTCTCTTCATGAATATCTTGCATACTTAAAGGTTTTCTTTCAGTAATTATCAAGTGATTGGACATTGCCTGATTTATATTCTTGCTTTCATAGAAGGAAATAGTAAAATGAGAATGTACCTTTGCTATTTTCTTTCATTTAGCATGAGAATCCAGCCTATATATTTATGTATACCTTTAAGCTATCTTGACTTGTAGTAAAGAGTTTTATTTTACAGTGAAAGATTAGTAGATTTTGTAAATATTGAAGAAAAAACAATATCTCTTTTTGAAATATTACTTGTTAATTATAGATTGACTGCTAGTA
Source organism: Riptortus pedestris (assembly GCA_019009955.1). NCBI lineage: Eukaryota > Metazoa > Arthropoda > Insecta > Hemiptera > Alydidae > Riptortus > Riptortus pedestris. The sequence goes on from CM032233.1 coordinate 38,304,954, forward strand.
TTTTCCTTTTTAATAGAAATCAGGCAATAACAGTCTACTTTAACATATGTAATAATAAGTATACAAAATATATTGGTAACACATAACACTCAGGACTTAGTAAGATAACTACAAAATATATACTCTAATTAGTACCAAGTTAATATCTTTGAACAATAATATGTTTCAAATATCTATATCATTAAATGTTTTGTTCTTTAAACGTTGTGGTATGCAAGTGGAATTGTATGCTTTTGTCTTCCTATAAAATAAAATATTTATATAATTGTTCTCTTTTCTCAGAATGGCGAAGGAATTTGTTCTTGTTAACAATACCGGTCAAATAAGGAAACTTCTCAAAGTTCTGGGTCATGAGTTCACAATGTCGCAAAACCCCAACTATCGTAAAGGTGGACTTATTGGCCTTGCTGCAGTCGCAGTTGCTTTAGGAAAGGTAAAGTTATTTTATAGTTTAACTGACCGGTGATATTGAATCTTCTATGAAGCCCACATAGAGTGGTTCAACTGTTTTTATTTTTAGCAGATAATTCATTGCTAGTATGTACATATTTTCCATTAAATTTTGTCCAGAAGCATTCACAAAGTAGTTCTACTTGTTTAAACTAATTCTAAACTCTTATTTAACTATTCAAAAGACTCCTGGCAATTAGTTTTGGACCCCTATGTTTCTATTGTCCTGATTTGACAAGTAAAAATGTTGTTTCAATTTTTTTTCGATCATTGAAAAAAATAAGAATCTATCAGTTATGTGATAGAAGTGCATGAAACAAAACCAAATTGGTTGCAGCTGATTTCCCGAGTTCATTATTTATAACAATGACTCTTAGACTTTCCATAGTGTCAATGCATCTGCCTCAATTTTATATCTTCGTAATAAGAAGACTCACAATTTTGACAAGTGTTTAAACCTTGTATTGCTTAGAAATATTCATAGTCACAAAATTTCCATTCCTCCATTTGGAGAGTCTAAATCTATGAAGAGAGAGAAGTTGGAAACTTAATGTCCATGGCATCCATAGTACACTACACACTGTTACTAGTATAACATCACATCTATATTGAATGAATCATACTTTTATTATAAAGTTTTATTTATATTTTTATAGTTATTTGGATTTGTAAGAAAAAACATTTTTCATTTAGTCATAAAATCACCCACTTTTTTTTTTTGTTCTAAAGTTACAGTAAATTATACATTAAAGAAGATTTGCTTGAGTTTTGCTCATCTGATATTAATTGGGGGAATTGAAATAATTTTATGAATTTTGAGATGGTGCAAGTAAATATTCTTTAATGTGGGTCTGAGGCTACCATACGCTCCTAGAGTAGATAATGTCAACTTTCCTCCCTGTTCTTATTTTTCCTACCTGCCAATGTACTAAAATAAAATATTATGGCCATTTCATTTTTATATGAAGTAGTCAATTATATGTATGATATTGTCATTAAGACAATTTGGTGTGTGATGCCTGTTGTATGCCTTCCATTAATTTTTAAAATGTAGGTTGGCAGAATTCCACATTACGAATGAATCCTGATGGTAACTTACATAATAGACACTCACCATACATACCTCTTGATGTGGTGATAACAGGCAGAATGATATCATCCAGTAAGGAATATACATGTGATTTGAAAACTGCCCAAATAATTTATTTCAAAATCTACGAAAGTATTATATCATAATAAAATGGTTTAATAATTACGTTACGTATTAATTAATTCATTAGTTATTAAAATGTCTGATTCCTGAAGAAATTTTTCTCTAATAACATTTTGTGTAATTGTGTATGAAATGTCACAATTAAACATACTAATAATAAACTAATAGTGTTGCCATTACACATTGCATAATCTTTTAATTTCATGCTTACTCGGGTGCTGAACTATTATTTTGTGTACAGTACATTTTCTGGGTCACATAAATATATTTTAGAAGTTCATATTAAATTTCCTGGAAGGTAACTAGGTTTCATTCTTGTAAATACCATAATGAAGTAGTGTCGAATTTGAATATTATTTAATCCCTCCCCTCTCCCAGCCTATCAAGTTTCTCCCTCCAGTGTAGCAAATTATTTGCATTAGCCTTAAAATATCTTTTGCTATTCAATATTTATTTTGATAATATACATTACTTGACTAAATATAAATTAATCCTTCATTCAAGACCTTTCAAGAAAAACATATGGACCCCATAAATAAAATGTCTCTACTTTTGGCTTATTACTTGTAACTTACTTCTGGAAGCATTAAATAATACTCATTTTTAACTTTAAAGGGAAATATGCTTCAACTGAAACTAGAAATTTAAGTAACATATTTTAAAATCTGATACTTAATAATGAAGATTTCCACATTTTTATCTTTCATAATTTTTTAAAATGTGTAAATTACTATTATTATTTGTCAAAACTTCTGAAGATATTATATCATAAAATAATTTATTTCAAATGTTATGTTAAGTAAATAGTCTCAAAATGGTAGCTTTGACTTTCCTCACAGACAGTATAATATCACAAGAGGCTATTTATTTCCTTCTGTCAACAAAAAGTGAATAATTATTCCTTGTTCAATGCTATTTATTACTATTATGTTTTTATTACATCTAGTGTTAATAAAACTGAAAGACCCCTGATGGATCTCTGTTCTCCTTGCTACTTGTTGACTTCAACTATATATGTACAGATATATTGTTTTTCCTCATTTGCATTGAAGTAAAATGTTTGGTATAAACAATTAAAAATTAAATTTACCAATAAAATTGTTAGACAAATTTCAGACGGCTCTTTTTTCATATGTATTAATTTTTTTCCATTAATTTTAGGATTCTGCAGAGTATGTGGAAGCTTTAATCCGTCCAATTTTGAACAATTTTTCATATAATGATTCACGGATCAGGTATTATGCCTGTGAATCACTTTATAACGTTGTGAAAGTTGCACGTGGAGCAGTCTTACCCCATTTTACAGATATATTCCGTAATTTGAGTAATTTAGCTGCTGATCAAGACCAAAGTGTAAAAAATGGATCCGAACATCTTGATCGTCTTTTAAAGGTGTGTGTTTTGTGCAATTTTGTTTTACCTAACTTCTGCTTAATAATATTTGCTTGCCAATACCACCCTGGAAGCTGTTGAATTAAATAATTACTATAATATTAACATTTTTGGTGCTATCATTTTTTACAATCTTTCTTGAAAACTGCATCACACATGTTTTGACTTTCCTAGAAAATGTCTTCAAGTGCTCAACTAAATTCATATGTTGGTTCCTCAACTCATAATGTACCTAATAGAATGTACCTAACATTTTATTAGTTTCATTTCTTTCATTAAAAATTTGACTAAATTCCAAGCCTATTGTAACTTTGAATCTCCTAGTACCAATGACTGAGAAATGAACATATTTAGTTAATTTTTCTCCGGAAGAGGTATTCTAGGTAACACAAAACATGTAGAACAATATTAATGGATAAATGAAGTGTGAAAATTTTGTATAGTTTAATATCAAACTTAAATAAGGATTGTTAATATGGTTTAAGGATACTATTAAGGAGTAACAAATTTTATTATTATTTAATCCAGTATGAGAAAATTTATATTTGACTTAACTAATCTATGGTGGAAGGTCAACAAAAAAAATGAAGCCCTCAAATGATTATTAAAATAATATTTATTAGTTTTATTTCACGTCCACTTCAGGGAGAAAATACTATGCATCATTACAAACACCGAAAACTTATAGTGATGGGACCATTGATATTTAAATTAAAGGTCAATGCTTGAGTAGTCGGTATTTTCATGATGCAATGTTAGTTTTACTATACTCCCTGTCATATATTCTCTATGAATAATGTTTACTGCTTTTAATCACTTTCACTTCAAATATAGTGTATGCCTATTATGTTTTCCTAATCTAATTAAAATGAGTTTTTTTTTATTTAGGATATTGTGACTGAAAATGCTACTTTTGACCTGGTTGCATTTATACCATTACTAAGGGAACGCTTATATGCTAAGAATACATTTTCAAGACAATACATCATTTCTTGGGTGTCTGTTCTTGATGCTGTTCCAGATATTCAGCTGATACTTTTTCTTCCTGAAATCCTTGATGGCCTCTTTAACATGTTGAGTGATAATAACATTGAGATTAAGAAAATGTAAGTCAGTTTCCTATAAAATCTTTTTATGTAGATATTTTATTTTATTCAACTGTATTGTTTTAATTTTTTTCCATTTTCAGTAGATGTATTAAAAATATTAACATGTTTAGTTAAAAACATTACAAATAATGTATTTACAAAATGGCAGTAAGAAATAGTTAAAATTGTATCAAGTAAGTTTAATAACATGTAATGAATGATTATTTTATTTTGCAACTGTAACTTATAGGCCATTGTAATAAATAAAAAAAAAATCCAGCTTGTCAGTTGTGATTTCTCCTCGAGAAATTTATGTCCTACAGATCTGGTTGAGAATGTGCATAGTGGAAGCTGAAAATAGATTTCCTAAACCAAATCACTCACAAAAGTATGGAAGGCAACTACTGCAGAATCTTATCACATGCTTGTCGAGGCTTATAGTGATAATGAACTATATTAGTGGATTAGCTTTTCAATTCAATAACCCGGCTTATAAATATATATTTAATGCGAAATTTAAGGGACTATTTAAATCAACCAAATAAACCAGCTCCAATTGTAAGAAGATATTCGAAAAAAAATAGAAGAGATCAAAACTTTAAATATAACAATGGAAACATTTCTTTCTGTGGACCTACATAAAGCCGAAAACCGACTTATTCGTACTCAACAACAAGCAGAGGAATCACGATACCTCTCCATATGTAATCCAAACCACCTTCTACCAAAAGATAGGCAAGAAAAGTGATAGCATATTAATATACACTGATGGATCAAAAGACAAAGAATATGTAGGAGCATCAATGATTCTCCCATAAAGTACACTCAAATATAAAATCTCCAAATGTTGCATTAATTTCACAGCAGAACTATTTGCCATAAAGAAAGCTCTGTATATCATGAAAACCCCTGGATTTAACTCACCATCTGTACTGACTCTCATCAATCAAAGGAAGCTTCATTCCATAGCTTAACTCATTCAATATATTCAATCCCATATAAGAAACCTTCATAAAATCAGTAGAATTTTTGTGGACTCCTTCACATGTTGGGATAGATAAAAATGAAGCCTCTGACCGAGCAGCCAAAGAAGCTGGCCACTCCCAAATACCAGTAACGCCTATTTTCACTAAAATTGATATCCAAAAGGGGTTCAAAAATATCATACATGAAGCATGGAAAAATATGTGGTCTGAAGTCAATAAAATAATAAACTAAAACAAATAAAACCAGTTTTAAAAAAATGGAACACATCTGTAACAATAAACAGGAGAGAAGAGATGGCATCAACAAGAATCAGAATAGGACACACCAACCTAACGCACTCACATCTGATATTAAGAACGGAAGTCCCAAGATGCAACCAATTTAGAACACCTATCACCTTAGTTCATTGAAGAATGTTCTTATATGCAGATTTCCTAAGAAAACAAACCTGCAAAGGTCAATGAAAACTACACGTGATAAATGTGTCAAATTCATAGAGCATCAATAGTTTAACAAAATTGGTACTATAACATTTTACGATCTGACTTTTAATAATGCAGATATTTTGAATTTTTGAATCACCCCCACTAATTCATGTCCAATTTCTGCCATTAACAGAAATGATCTTCAGTGTTGACTGGAATGGTTAAATATTGAGTACGGTATAGATCAAATAAATATTTTTCATTAAATACCTACAAATTTTATTTGATACGTCATCACATAACGTATATTTGTATATATCTCACAAAGTAAAAGTTCAAGGGAAACCATATTTAGTCTTTAGTGTTTGAATGAAGTTTTTCATGATATAACAGCTTATTGTTAATGTGACATGAGTAGGAGTGGGGTTTTACTAATGACCATAAACTAAAATATGGAAATGTCTCAGTTAATATTCAGTATAAAGAAAACATGTACATAACAACATTTCCAGAACACTACGTTTTCAATAAGATTGATTCTATACAATTTTTTTGATCCGATGAATAATAACAGAGATATTTTTTATTTATAATACATCAGTTTACAGGATAAACCCATACTGATGGGGTGTCGGTTACATAATGCATTACAACATATGATCCAATTACTTGGGGTACACCCAAAACACATTAGAAATAATACAGAAATAGTAGCAATAAAATAAGATATAAACCAAGAATAAAGTAAAATTAATTGTTTTACAAAACAAATAAGGATAAAATAAAAGACCAATAAACAACAACAAAGAAAAACAACATAGGAATTAAATAATCTTACAGTATCCAACTCAGAAACAAAAATTAGAACGAAGCGAAACCAAAATAATTTAAATATTTTAGACAACGGAATATATGTACTTATATTTTAATATAGCAAAATGAGGAATTACAAACTAAATAATACATTTTCTAATTTTTAAACAATTAACTATGTATAAGAATATATTATGTAATTGGTCTTCTGTACGACTACATAATAATGTTACAATATCAATAGAACTAAACCATATTTTTGAATAAAATATGTCCTAAAGTAATTATTTATTTGGCATTCAAGGAAAAACTCAGAGAAATAGTCTTATCCTGAATGGTAAACGGACAAGGTTTGTCAACAGCAAAATTAAAACATTGTCCATTATAAAAAATTCTATTTTGCTTGTCACCAGCCATTCTAACTTGGGCTATAAGTCATTTCTTGTTAATATGCTGTGCCCACTGGATATATTCTTCTCTAAAACTCAAACAATTCAGATGTCTATAAATAGAGTTATATTTTTATTTAATGATGCTTTCAATGCCCAAAGAAAACAGATGATTTTGGAAAGCTGAGATTAGAAATTCCTTCTTTTTTTGAATTTGGCCGTAATCGCGCTCTAGCCAAAGGTGTTGTTGTCCAATCACTGGAAGATACTTCTTCCATTGTAGGGTTCAATTATAAGGAATAGATTCTGATTTACTGAGGTTACAGAGACGAATAAGACAGGCTTTAGGGAGTTCACTATCAGACATTTTCAAAATCTTAAGCCACCAATTCAGCATTCTACAGAATACTCTGAGCTGCACATGGATACGACCGTTTTCCAGGCGAACATAACTGTTGGGTGTGTTCCTGGGCAAATTAAGGTGTTTCTCAAAAAAAATCAATTGAAGCTTTTCTAGGATCGCTGTGTATTCACATCCCCATATTTCTGATAAATACAATAAAACACTCTCGGCAATAGAGTCATATAGCCTACTGGTTACTTCCCAACTATCACATCTAGATGATACTAGAAGCCCTTTCACCACACTACTTGAACCATGGCTTTATTTAATGCACTGCCTGCTTGTCTGAATTTCCCGGAACTCCGAGATAGGTAAATGTATTAACTACTTCAATAATTTTACCTTCATATGTGAATTGTTTCAAAGCACCAAGCTGCCCTCCTTTTCTGAATGGTACTATAAATGTCTTCTGAACAATGACTTCCAATTGATAAATTTGACAATACTCTTTGAGTATAGCCAATTTTCTTTGTGTGTCGGCCCAAGAATAGCCAAGAATAACTAAGTTGTCAGCATACAACAATAGTAACAGCTCGATGATATTTATTGAAATGCCTTGCGTGTTTCTTTCTTTGAAGAAGTTAACCAGATCTGCAATGAAGAGTAGAAATAAATATGGGCTTAGTGTTTCTCCCTGCAGCACTCCCTCAAGAACAAACAGGTCAGAGATATTTTGAATTTTTGGAATCCCCCTCCTAATGGAGGGATTTCAGCCATTACCGAGCTTGATCTTTAATTTTATATAAAATGTTTAAATATTGAGTTAGGAGTTAAATGAGTAAACCAAAAATGCAACCGCTAGAGCATTAACATATATATATATTTAAATGGACCTCATTTAAATCTCACCTCTGCGTGGGATCAATGGACATTTGAGGAAATTTTTCGAAAATTATATCGTGAGTACAACCTCAATAGCTGATTTCCCTCTAGGGACAAATGCTAAAAAGGAGACCCGAAATGATTGTATTTCATGATAATGCACAGACACATGTCAAGGCAAGTCGAGGACACTATTGAGGGTTTTTATTGGGAAATACATGCTCATATGGGTTACTTACCAGACTTGGCTCCACCCGACTACTTACCTTTGTTTCAATGGACATACATTTCCTGAGCAGAGGTTCACTCTTATGAAAATGAAGGAGAATGGCTCACTGATTGGTTTGCCTCAAAAGATGCAGTTTTTTTTGGCGTGGTATCAACAACTTGCCAGAAAGATGAGAAAAGAGTATAGCTATTAATAGCTATTACTTAGAATAAAACAAATTTTAAAAATTAATGTATTAATTGTTATACAAAAATTCCAATTTTATATTTACATACCTGGTAGAGACCTATATTAATTAGAATTACTTTATATTATTTGATACATCTATTCTTAACTAGTGGGACTCAGGTTACTCTGTGTATGTTAAAGTGGTGGCCTAACTCTCACATGGTATACCTAGAGTGGTGAGTTCGATTCCTGCCTGGGCAATAGGAATTTATTTAGTGACAAACTCATTAAATAAAATCCTTAGTCCCATCCTGCCTAGAAATGGGTTGTCACCTGTAGATAACCCGTCCTAGATATTAATAAATAATAATAATTTTCTTAACTAATGATTTTATAATATTACTGCAGTTCTCTATTACTGCATTCTTCTTTCTCATCTCCCATCAACTAAAAGTTTTCTACCAATCCTTTTTATTTTATTTTTATCTATTAAAGTAATTATAAACCATTGTTTTAGGTGCGAAACTGTATTGAAGGAGTTTCTGAGAAGTATTAATAAAGATCCTTCCCAAGTTGATTTCAACTCAATGATGAATGTTCTCATAGTACATGCTCAAATGCTTGATGACCTCCTTCAGGTAATTATATTATATACTTTTATATAAACATCTAATAACTGTTCATTTTTCTTATAGTTAATTGATTTTGGGACTTCTGCCCATGAAAGACTAAGGTCTATGCCACCAACTTAACCCATTGATTGTAGCGTACATTATGTTTATCCAATTAAGAGTCTTAAGTGACTTGAAGCATAATCCTTACCTTTTGTTTTTAGCACTGTAATATTTCCTTCATAATAAGAAAGCAGTATTTTTCATAAAAGTAATATTCTGAATGGAGTGAACTCTAGAATATAATCAACACTTGTAAAGGGGGGGAGACAGAAAGATTTTTCTTAGACTTTGAAATTTAAGCTGTACACGAGTTATTTAGTCGTATAATATCTTAATGTGAAAATCACATGAATAAGAGTGAATTTTGAAAAAAATACAAATAAATTCACAAATATCCATGTGACAGTATGAAATCAATAATTATTTGACAATAAATTGTTTAATAAAATAGGTTATGTGTAGTTTTTTATTTGATGTATAAAATGATTTTCCATTATACATCTTCCCTAAACTCCCAATCCTTACAATTCGATTTTAACCATTAAATGTATTTGTCCATTAGTTTCTTTAAGTGAAATATGCTAAAAGGTTACAAAGGGAATGCCAACAGCAAATTCATAGTCCCTACCTGAAACTGAATTCCTTGATAACTCAGTTGTTATCAAGTTTTTCGATGAAAATAGAAAACATTTCTATTTTAGTTTAAATTCTATTGTTTAATCTATTTCAAGAGAGATGTATATTTAAGATCTATCTATTCATAGGAAATCTTTAAATTATTTAATTAGGTTATTTACTTCAGTTAAACACATAAACTACTGCTTTATTTTATCCACATTATTGCTAAGAATTTTAATGCTATGTTCTCATGTTTACGGGCAAGCCTGGATGGCATTGCAAGGAACCAAATAGACCATATTTTAATAAACCCTAGGCACTCGACCCCACTATGGATGCAGGAAGTTAGAGGTTGACATTAGTTCAGACCATGTTCTGGTATTAGCTAAGGAGAAGCAAGTGCTAACAGTGAAGAAGACAACTTTGAAGACGAAACATATCCCTTTGCAAAAATGATGCTGGCTGATGAAACTGTTAAGCTGTGTGTACCAGGGGAGATTCAAAAACACTTATCACCAGTGAAACTCGGAAAACTTGTCTGCAAATGAAAGGTAAGTTGGACTACAAGATAAACACAAAAAAAATGGAGCATGAAAAATTGGAACATAGAAAAGTGATAGAAAAGAACCTAGGTTTGATGGTGAATATGAGGTAGTAATTAGTGATAGAAACGAAGCATGGATGAAAATTCTCCAAAGAAAAACTTTTAATTCATAGAATGCATATTCCGAGAAGAGGAGAAAGTAAGCTTCATAAGAATGTTAAATGCCTCGAACAGGCATATTGCACACAACTATTTTACATAATTTTCCCTCTATTATTTGCCCTACATTTAAATATTTCTTTCTTTAAATGTAAAAATCAGATTAATTCACTTACTAAATCTTACCATAAATTATTGACGAATACCCTGTGAACACTATAAAAAAAAAATGTCTCATATACATACATAAGTACCTGAGAAAATTAGGACCCACATTTTTTTCAAGTATTTTACATGAGGTGTTTCCCTTTTAATATGGAGGTTTTCTTATAACATGAGTTACAAACATAAAAACAATTTTCACATCACGTACTGAGAAAACCTTTTGAGCCAACACATGTTTATACCTTTGTTTCAAAAGTTTTATACACTTAACAAGAGTATTTTTAAAATTTTAATTTTACAAATGTTACTTCAAGAGGTAAATGGTTGTTTCAATGTATTACTTCTATGTGTGTATCAAATTAGTGTGTAACCTCTACTTGAGTGGTATTTTTTGTTTTAGTATACATCCCTTACTTGGATAAATGATTTCATAAGACTTTCAGGAAAAGATATGTTACAGTACACATCTGGTATACTTACTGCCATTTTGCCTTGTCTTGCATATGAAGGAGAATCAAAGAAAAGTAAGAACTTTTATCAAAGTGACTTTTACTTCAAAAGTATGATATTGATTGATGACATGATGATGAATAAATTATATAGCTACTGTCTCAGTTTTTTCTGGCTTAAGAGATAAGGACACAAATTATTTTCATAATTATAACTGGTTCTACTGGAACTGCAGTTAAATGAAATTTAAAGTGTTTTACATTTGGTCTGTCCAAAGTCCGTTTTCATACTTTAGTCCATTTCCCATCTATGAAAATGAATTAGACTTTTTTATGATTCCTTTTTCTCATGACTTTTTCTTTGATGTGTGAGTTTCATAGGTTAGTTGATTCTTATTCATTATTTTTTTTGTTGATTCCTCCTCAGCTGCTTTTGTTCAATGACCTATTCTAAATGCATAATATTGAAGTTTTCCTTAATCGTAATATCCTGCATTTATCTCATATTATTTTACCATTTATTCTCTATGTGTTACTGGGACTGTAATAATCTCTGGTTTTAATATGCTTATTTTGGTTATCTTTGAAGGCTCTCTTTTCTTACGCTTGTTTATTTTTACACCACTGAATTTCAGAATATTATGTTCTTTCTTTATGCCAATATCAATATGTCTCAGTTTGTTAGTGCTAGCTCCCAGATATTATAAAAAATTAATTTGTTCTATATTTTTTACCTTTAATACCATTTTATTGAAACTTTCCATTAAAAAAAAACACCTGCATAAGCTAATATCTTACTATGAAATTAAATTATTTAATGTTTGTTAAGATTTTGGGGGCCTACGTGAGAAACTCTTATCCTGATCATAGCTTTTGATTATATAAAAGTGTAAAATGAATGATTTTTTTTTATTAATGGTTAGGAATAAATTAAAGTAATGTCCATCTTAATTTAGTGAATAACAATTGTGTATATTTTTAATTGAACCCAGCTAGAAGGTCCCAGAAGAATACAGTAATTTATAGGGTGAGCATAGACAATAAAAATGAGATTTCCTTCCTTGACATCTGCATTTACCTTATTGAATACCACAATTTCACTAAAAGTTTAACTAAAATTTCAATTTCAACGAAATTGGTGGAAGTTTGATGTGTTCGATAATATTGAACTAAACCTACAAACATGAAATAAAATTGTCAATTAGATGTATTTTAGTATAATACTTATTATTAGAATTATGGCTTGGCCACCTTAAAACTACTGAATAGACCTGCCTGTTATTGCCTATTACATACTGAAATGAGAAGTTAAATCGCTACTACCATTCTTTTAAAATTGATTTTTCAGCCAGAAGATAAAATGGTATTGAAATAATGTAAATTGAGAATAGGATTACTGACCTTGCCAACTATTATATCTAAAACAATACATTCGATTTTTTAAATATCCAATGAAATTTCTAAACTCTTTGATTCATTGATACACCTTTCAATTACTATAATTAAACCCATTTCACATTCTAGGGATTAAGGAGACTGCAAAAGATGTCAATACCCGTTTAATGTGCCTTATAGAAAACAGCCTTGATGAGGAGACTAGTGATACAGTAAGACAAATCTTTCTATTGTTATGTTAATTTTTATCATTTGTATTTATTTGAGTTCCTTTAAAGTGTAGTAATATTACTTTTTAAAAAAAAAATAAAAATAATTTAAAAGTTTTTGTAAATAGGTTGCCTTTTTAAACACCTATACTTCTGAGGCTATTAATATTTTTCACGATAGAAGCTCTACATGAAAAAGGACTGCTGTGCTGTGGAAAATGACTGATGTTCTGTTTTATTTTATTTTCCTTATATAAATGTTTTTATTTTTACCTCACCAAGCACACATAGCTGTGGTTTTTTTTTTTTTTACTATTTTGTACCTTGTAGGAGGAAATCTAATTAATATAGTTTACTAATATAACTTATATAGTTTTTAGCTTTTCTTTCTTTTAGTTAGCATTGACTACATGAGTTATTAATCCTCTCTTTTTTGGAATAAAAACTGGCTAAATTAGGGCTCCAGTTCCAGGCATTTTCAAATCTTATTACACACACACCATAGTTAGATTATGGATGTACACATTGATAATCTAACTACTTTATTTAAGAATGATGTACTAGATTTCTTCAGTTAAGGAATGACCCTGAGTACTGTTTGCTATACATTGAAATCACAGTTATTTCAATAGTTAAAGAGTATATTTCTAACATTATACATATATTTGTTAAATAATACGCCTATTGATATTTCAAAGCCAGGGTTTTCTAGTCATCTAGGGTCAGTGCTTAGACATTTTTTGATCTCATCAAAATATTCTGCTACATTTCAATAGATGCATTCAGAGTTTTCTGCAAGCTAAACTCTGAGGCTTCTATTAAGGTTAGAACATCAATTTTGCCAATGTAGTAGAATATCTCTTAGACCACTGCTCTGAGGAAGCCAATTCTGCTAAACCATAAGTCAAGTTTTATGGATAAAATGATTATTTTGGCTTTCATTGTATTTGGCTATTTTGAAACCTACTGTTACCCATTGCATATTCATTCACTTTATAAAAGATGAATTTAGGTATGTGCTTCCAAGTTTCATTTGTTGTTGTGGTTTGTAAGTTTCTGTTGCAATTTGCATAGACAGAATGTGGATAATAGCTTGTAACTTGTATTAAATAATTACGCATTGATGCAAGATTTTTTTTTGCCTACTTAATTAAGATAATACATCTGTTTGTTTAGCAAAGAAAACTTTATTGTTTATATATATATAAACATACCACTATTGTGGTAGCTTAATAGAATCATTAAAATCCTTGGTTCATTTTGTGCAAAGGAATTCATATCAGTCATATCAAGGATATTACAGGCTAATAGCTTGTAACTTGTATTAAATAATTACGCTTTGATGCAAGATTTTTTTTTGCATCAAATAACTGTGATTTCAATGTATTGCAAACAGTACTCAGGGTCATTCCTTAACTGAAGAAATCTAGTACATCATACTTAAATAAAGTAGTTAAATTATCAATGCATACATCCATAATCTAACTATGGTGTGTGTGTGTAATAAGATTTGAAAATACCTGGAACTGGAACACTAATTTAGCAAGTTTTTATTTCAAAAAAAGAAAGGATCAATAACTCATGTAGTCAATGTTAACTTAAAGAAAGAAAAGCTAAAAAGTGTATTTAAAAATCTCTAACATCTCCCAAATTAGATCTCCTCCTCCTAGGTACGAAATGGTAAAAAACAATCACAACTATGAGTGCTTGGTGAAGTAAAAATAGAAACATTTATATAAGGAAACTAAAATGAAACAGAACATTTGTGATTGAAACATTCAAAACCCAATCTACATCAGTCCCTTTCCATGTAAGGTTTCTATCATGAAAAATACTAATAGCCCCCGAAGTATAGATGTTAAAAAAGGCAACCGATTTACAAAAACCAGGATGAGTCACATTGCTGTAGCTATGTGGCAAATTAATTATGTAAATAAAATCCGAATTAAATGTTAAACATCAAATTGAAGTCATTATTTACTGCTCATCGGCTCAAACAGGCTCAATGTTTAATGTATTACTATGTTGAATGTTCTTGTTTAAATTACATAACTTTATAGAAATGTTCTGTGTGATTAAAATAGTTCATTTAAAATGACAAAATTTGTTTTTCATTAGGTACTACACATTAAAAAAAATTTGTTCAAATCGATTCGGGGAAGGCCATGCACTCCTCTTCTGAGAGGGATGTGCATTACTGTGGGAAAGTAATTACTTAGAATTTGAAATTAGAGCTAGAATGAATAGTTGCGGGGCCTAGAGGCTTCCAAACCCTGCAGAAAGTTCTCTGTTTCAGAACCTCACTCAAAACAACGATTAGATCTATGGTCATGCATTTCAGTGAATCACAGGCTCTCAGAAAAGAAAACAGGAATGCACTGCTCATCTGGGAAAGAAGGGCATTGCAAAACATATTTGGAACCATCAAAAGATGCACAGATTGTGCATTAGAAACATCACTGAACTAATGGACATGTTATTGTTAGCATGACATCATCCTCGCTTAAAAGGGGCAGACTGCACTGGTCTGGACAGGTTGAAAGAATGTAACCCTACAGACTGCCCAAGAAGATACTATATGATACACCAAAAGGAAATTGGAAAAGAAATAGATCCTGAGAAGTGTGACTTAGAGGTCAGGCATCTGTCATTGAAGAAGCCGGGCTGAAACCTCATGGAATAGTAAACAAAGAATTGGCCAAGGCACAGGTCCTTCAAGGACTGTAGCGCCTGGTGAGTAAGTAAATGTCATATATAATTTGTTTATTATCAACGAATTGTCCCTAATCTATTATCCTTACCATTATGCTTACGAGTTATGGGTTCTAATCATCTTATGGGGTCTTCATCTATTTTGAAATCATGGAAAGTAATTTAGATAAATTCATTTGTCTGAGTTTTATATTGAATAGTAGTTAGTTCAAAATATTTATAAACACACAGACAATTTGCCTGCAACCATACCCAATGTATGATGTAAGTTTTTAATGGAAGATTTGTTACCTTTAGTTCATTTGTTTCTGTTCTTACATTTAATATATATGGTGATAGTTAATTTTTATTATCTTTAAAACAGGTTAACATAGGTAATTAACATGTTTTCTTTTCTTTTAGTCAAATCCTAATTTGGACCTGCGATCTATTTTGGATGTATTAATTAAACAGATCTTTCACACATCAGTCAAAACAAAAGTAGCTTCATTGAAATGGATTTATCATCTTCATGACCGTATTCCTAAAAGGGTTAGTATTTGGGATTTATCTATTATATTTATAAAATAGAGTAGCAGGTAATTTATTAAGGTCTTACATTTTCTTCTGAATTAATCTACTCTTATAATCTTTTCAGTGTCACAAAGTCCTTACAGTAATATACTGTGGAAAAATCAGGTCTTATGTTAGCATTAGCTTTATTTATTATTATGAGAAATATTCATTTTTAAGACTGGCTTCTTCAGTGATATTGGCATTCTGGGGCTTTCAAATTATTTTTTTTCGTGATTGAAATCTAGTCGTCCACTAATCTCCTTGATAATGCAACAATCAAACAAAAATTGTTGATAAAATTGCTAGTCATATGTTTATTCGAATAGGTTGTAGCCTGATGTTACAACTGAGCTCATTTGAGCAACTGAAATTATAATACATTATTTCCCCCAATTTTCATCAGTATAATAGTGAGCATTGATTTACCTATGAGAACTGCATATAACAGAACCTTTGTCAGCTTATTTTATGCCTTTTGTTACTGTTAAAGGTAATGGGAGGGCGGTTCTTTTTTTGTTTTTCTTGGTACCTATCAAACCTTTTTTTGTGCAGATTGTTGGATATATTTAGAGTAATACTCAATGAAGTTGAGTCTTAATATAGAGGATTAGGAGGTTACTTTTAGTCAGTGCTTACAAGTCTGCAAAATATTAAAAAAAAAAAAAAAAAAAAAAAAAAAAAAAAAAAAAAAACAATTCTTAGAAATGATTAGTTCATTAGATTTCAAGCCCTGAAATTTACAAATACTTTTATGAAGAAATGAAGAGGAAATAATATTATACAATTAGCATATGTAGAAGCTCATCTAATTTAAATATGGCTCAAAGAATTTTTATAAGCTTTTAATTTGTGAGTCAAAAGCCTAAGGTATAACATAGGGTATTTGAGAATTTCATTTTTTAACCCTTTATAGGGCAAGGGCTGCTGAAGAAGCCCAGCGAACAGGAAATTTAAACTTGGTGGGCAAAAGGCAGGAACAGTTTTACGTGTCTCACTACGTGCCATGATCTTCGGAAAAATAGATACAAGAGTCTCCTGTTGGGAGGAGCCATATAAATCCGATCGAAGTGAAAGTTAGGCTTCCCTGGCAGCCCTTGCCCATTCCAACCCTCATAATCTCAGCTATATCTTACTCACTCCAAGAGCATTATCTATTTTGACTTTCTTCGTTCATCTTCTCCCTTCTCAGGAAGACAAATAATTATTTACTTCTCATGCATTAGTTAAAATATTCAAATTAATTTTGATAAATTTGGTCTTGTCGTATACATGTTATTTGCCATTATGTTTGGAAATTTGATATATTCAGAGCAGTTGAAAATTTAAAATGTAGCTCATTTTTCTTCTTATTACTTCTCAATTGTAAAACAAACCAACTTGTTATCAATTTTTGTGATTATCTAGTTATTTTTCATCAAAGATTCTTATTATTTGCAATTAATTTGTAGTTTTACTAAATATGCCCTGTAAATCAAGTAAATATGAATATATTTTTCTTATTTATTAGAATTTTTTTTCATTACAATTTGAAAACGTCATTCTATTTATTGAAACAAGTAATATAATGTAAAAACACATTATGTCAAGTCCAAAAAGAATAGCTTCTCTTTGCAATATTGTTTTCAAAATATTCAAGTGGACAGATAGCTGCTGAGGGTGAGCTTCAGATAACAAACCAAACCATTTTCTGCGTTTTTTTTAAAACCAGATTTTCCCTGAGGGAAATCAGCTATTATTCCTGTCAGGAAGGATTACAAGGGTTTGGGTGACCGTAACCTATGGCAGGTGAGTGACCTCCACTAGAGCCAGAACAGGCAATGGCTGCTCTGGAAGCCCAACCCATAACTTGGGGCGAAACATTTGTTTATGATAGTGATGCTATAAATGGTAACTTGGGTCACCTGGGCACCATGTACATCCAGAATTTGGTCTTAACTGTAAGACCGAAATGCTTTATAGGAAAATGAAAACTCTTTATAGGATTAACTAGGAATGAGAGTTTATTTCTATGCCTGAACATATATTCATTAATATCTTTGTTAATATTGCTTCTTTTTTAGAAACATTTAAACAACAAATTCCTTTTAGAATTACATTAGAACAAACATAAATTCTACCTGTCTTTGTTTAAAAATCTTTGTTTATCAATTAGGTAAGAAACTCACAGACTTTAGAATCACCCAAATGTCTTTTATTGAGTTCTTCAGATCTACTACCATTTATTTTTCTCCACTACCAAACAATTGCTCTACCTGAAAAAAAAGGTAGCATAATTTACTGTAGCAATTTTAGAATGACTTCCTCTCTGCCTCATTCTTTTAAAGTAATATATATAATACATAAAGGTTTGGAAATAAAATTGAACCCTTTATCAATGAAGATGAAATTTGGTTTTGATCTGTCAGAGGAACATGGGAAGCCTGCCTAGGATCTGGACTCATAAATTATTATTAAATAATTATTTCAAGCGATTAACATCATGCTGAAATCTTTTTGGCACATTCTGGCTATTTTATATTAAATGTTGCCTGTTTTCTAAAATCCTGTAACATGAATGTAAACTTCTTTTTTTTTTATTCCTTCCAGTTTATTGGAAAACCATGATATTTCATATAGTTTATGCTTAATGGGTGTGTTTTAGTGAATTTATTGGTATATTATATAAATTTATTATAGAATACATTTTTATTTTATGGGGCTCCGGTTAGCCATGTGAGTTAAAGCGTTGACCTTAATCTCACATGGTAAACCTCGAGTGGCGAGTTTGATTCCCACCTGGGCAATGGAATTTATTTAGTGATGAAATTCATTAAATATAATCCTCAGTCCCGCCCTGGCTAGAAAAGGGTAGTAACCTGTTGATAACCCATCCCAATTAACCTTAGTTGCAAAAAGTGGACGTTAATAAATAATATTTTATTGCAGATGTTTAAGGAAGTTGAAACTATTTTTCCTGTATTATTGTGTGCACTTTCTGACCAAGCCGATGAAGTTGTTGAACATGCTATTTTTGTTATTGCCCAGATTATATCTCCTCAGACACAGGGTGAGTAATATAAAGTTATTTATTAGCTCCTCAAATGAAAATAAATAGTATCATGAGGATATCTACCCGTATTGGCTGATAACCATTGTTTAGCAGTAAAAATTATATTGGCCTAATTTTAATAACAATTTTCACACACACACACTCTATGTATTTTAATTAAGATAAACAATCATCATTATATGCCCTAAAAATTATGGCGTCATCTTGAATCAGCATTTGGAAAGCAGTCAACACTTTCACCTAATTAATTCAACTTTTTAAGTTTTGAATTTAATGATTAGTCCCGAATAATTAGGGATGTTTGCTTTTGAACATAGAAATACGAATATATTTTGTTAGATTATTTTCTCTGAATGTAAATTCTAAAAGATTTGTTTTATTAATTCAATATATTAACATGTTTGAACTCACAATTTTGAATGTGCTTGTTTTTATGGATTTTCTCAATTACACATTTTTCTGTCTGATTCCATATGTATTTTTGTTTATTTGGAAACTAGATTGTATTTAATTGTCATCCTAGTGATTTTAAGGTTGCTTGTGTGTGTGTGTGTGTCTTTGCGTGTGTGCATGCATGTGTTTGGGCACCCATGATTGAAGTTAGATAAAAATATGTAGATCAATGATAGTTGAAGAGTCTGAACACAGGTGCTACCGACATCACCTCAAATACGATTTTTCATTTCTCCACTAAAAAGCAGCCTATGTAACCACAACTTCAAATTTGAGTTGGTCATGAGATGATTAGTGATACAATTGTTGATAAGTGAAAACCTCATGAGTTGGAGTGGGGGTCAACTGAAGGCCGAAAACAAAAACTACAAATAACTCACTTGATATTCAAAAGAGAGAAAATTGATATAGAACAAAAATTGTAGGACATTGAATGATTAAGAAAATTGACTGTATGACATTTTAGAATCTGACTTAAATTTAGAATTTTTCTCATTTAAGCTCCTCTACCCCCCCCCCCCCATTCTTCCTTCTTGATCATTAACAAACTTTCATCTTTAGTTTTATATGAATCACTTAAATATCGAGTATGGCAATCAAGTAAACATTGAGCTCTCTAGAAAATATAATTTTTATTAATAATGCCACATCAAACATATTTGTGTGGCATTTAAATTAAATGTATCTCGCATAGTAAAAGTTCACTGCAAACCTTTGATATTTAAGCTGGGAATACGATTTTCCATGATATATCAGCATATTGTTACACGAGATGAGTAGGAGTAGGGGTTTATTGCAAGCTAAAAAAAAAAAAAATGCAAATATCTTTACAATGTAAAATATGTATGTGTAAAAAAACAGCATTTATAAAAAATTAAATTTGCAACTATATCGGTTCTATACAGTATTTTGAGATTTTGATTTCCCCTTCTAAACTTCCCTCCTCCCAACTGTCCAATTTCAACAGTTAACAAACCTCATCTTTAGTTTCACATAGAATTTTTATATATCGAGTTTGGTATATATATAATTTTTTTTTAATGGTCATCATTCTTGTCATCTCCATGGTAGGATCAATGGACATAAAAAAAAATCAAATTACTCTGTACTTATTAGAGGTACAAAACATTTATACAGAACCATTTTTGTTTATCATACAATGATCTATAAATTAAGACAAGTTTGATCCAATGCATTGGAATAGAGATATTGTATGTAACTTTCAATTGAAATGGTATTAATGGAGTTCATCAAAACATTTAGGATTTTCAATTTACAGCCATGTGGTGCCCACATTAGAGTTTTTTTTAGAGGGTGGGGTGCCTTTCCTCTTACATCCTGCCTTGAGACTGGCAATACATGTTGTACTACAACCTCAAGTAACACTAGCAATACCACATCCCTAGCTGGAATCCTATTAGTCACCATAAAATAGTCTGAGCATGCCTTTAGTATATTCTAACCTTCACCCACAAGGATGTATTATACAGTGGGAGAAAAAAGTATTTGCACACTTCGTTTTTTCTTTAAATAATAAATTAAAAATTGAAAATAATTCATTTGAGTTTGCCCAATAATAAGTACAACTAAAACTTGTTAAATATCAGTAAACATTCAATTGAAAGCCTTGATCATAATAAAAAATATATTTTAAAATAACATAAACACCAGGAAAAAAGTATTTGCACACTTTCTTTGTTTGTACATAAGTACAAAGGTCTGTTTGTTTTCTTGTTGTTTTTTTTTTAATTCCTACAGTATACCCTGTTATTTTTTGTCAGTATTCGAAAATATTTCAATCGTGTAAGATCTACATAATTTTAAATGCTAAAAATGCCCAAAACAAGTGAACTAAGTGCTGCCTCTCGTGAAAAAATTATTTTATTGCACTACCAACAAAATCTTATCGTGAAATATCAGATTTCTTGGTCTTCATTTTCCTAAAGTAAGATAGGTGATTAAGAGATGTGAAGAATGAGGTTCATCTGCAAATAATCGACACGAAAGGCCGTTCCAGGATACTAATTGAAAGAATGGAGAGCAAATTAAAAATTGAAGCTTATAAAAAACCAGCTGTAAGTTCAGCTAATATGGTCTAATCAATTTCTGGGGCATATGTCAACCCGAAAACGGTAGGGAATGCTTTTAATTCTAAAGGTCTTTATGGCAGGGTTTCGAGAAAAATGCCTTATAGTGAGACCAATCACAAAAAAATGCATTCTTTGGCTAGAGAAAAAATTAAGAAGCCCATCAGTTTTTGGGGAACTCTGCTGTTTTCTGACGAGAGTAAGTTTAGTTTATTTGGATCTGATGGACAAAAGCCTATTTGGCGTAGGAGAAATGAGGAACTGAAAAAGCAAAACGTTACGATTACTGTGAAACATGCGGGTGGCGATGCAATAGTTTGGAGATGCATAGCTTATAATGGAAATGGAAATCTTGCACCTATTGAAGGTATTTTAAATGCTGAAGGTTATGTGAAGATTTTCCGGGCAAATTTAAAAGGCATGCAAATCTTAGCAAGTACAGCTACATTTAGAATCCAGCATCAGTTAATATTCGAGAAGGACCAATGATCCGAAACATGCAGCCTATGAAACTAAAGAATACAGCCAATATAAATAAAGAATGGTTAATATTTAATGTTCGTCAATGACTGCACGACTCTCCACAGTCACCAGTCTTGAACACGTTAGACCAAAATGTTCCAAAACACCACATAACTAGAAGGCACCATCTCAAGAATCCTTTTCTCCGAGAATGGGAACAAATCAATCCAGATTTAATTTACAACCTTGTAAAATCAATGCCTAGACGTTTACAAGTGGTATTTTTCACTAAAAGACTACATAAAAAATATTAAATTTTAAAAAATGAAGAAAAAGTGTGTGTAGTGTGCACATCCACCTTGAATGATAAATATAAAAACAGACCTTATTCATTTATCTCGTAGATAGGATCAATGGATGTTTGAAGGGATTTTTAGAAACTGCATCCTGAGTGCAACTTCAATAGCTGGTTTCCATGAAGGGAAATGTTTTATTGGGTTGTAGTTAAATGTTTAAAGTTTTATCTTGCCTAATTTTTAATTTTATAAGTATTATTTTGGTTAGTTGTTTGTGTATGTGATAAGTTAGTCTTGCAAGTTATTCTGTCTAGATGAATTCATGTTGTGATCATTAAATTCATTATTTATTAATCAGCTATCTTTTTAACCTATACCTTTATACTTTTACATAAAAAAAAGAAATGATATTGCATGCAATGCACTGTGTCACAAACTTACCACAGTATGTTGATTACTGTCTATGAGTTTTATATACATGTGTATGTGTATTATGTTTTGCAGATGATGAACAGAATACTAGAGCATCCCCTTATTTTAACAAAGTTCTGGTCAATTTACTGGCTTTATTTAGGAGAGACAGGCAGCTTCTTGAAGACAGAGGATCATTTATAATAAGGTAATTACTATTATTTGAGTTATATTGATTTCCCCTTACTATTTTCTTAAAATAGATTTTCTTGATATTGGATATCCTAGATCAAAAGAATTTTTAAGTGGCATCAAATAGAACATATTCTCAAGCACAGAATGCACCTATTTCATCTAAATATCCAAATTATGCTAACCTTAAGGTCTTCAGGTCTTGTCTTTACCATTAAAACTTTTACAAACTGTATAAACCTCTCATCTTTAATAGCATAGATACCATTAGGTGCTTTATAAAAATCCATGTTTTTGCATTGATTCTGAATCTCCAGCTCTGTTGTTCTTCAATGCCTCCAAATATTTTCTTTAGTTTCCAGAAGTATGACCTACTTTTTATGGTGGATTCTTGTAGAAAATCAAATTCTAAAACAAGTTTATATCGGTGAATTCTTCTATTTGATGCATCCTTTAGCTGGAAAATGCACAAATCTTTATTTCAGAAACGGCACATTTTTTATTGATTTTCTTTAGTTTAGGTTCTTTAGAAGGGCATTCCCTTGGTGAGAAATGTTTTACTTCCTTACAGTAGCAAACAAGTTCAAAAACTATTTTTATTGGTGATGATACATCTTCTAGTATGGGTCTTTGAAGCTGTCCGTTGACTATCTGAGTATTTAAATTACCCAGAATTAATATGTTTCTCATTTGCTAATCTATGAGACAATGATTAAGATAATGCTGGATCAAATATAATTTCTCATCATATGCTGAATGACCCCATTTAATTTCCATTATATTGCAGTTAATCAAAAATTTAGTAAGTACTTCTTGTAAAATCACTTGGCATATCCTTTTACCTTTTCCTTAATTTCAGTGATGATATAATTTATCATTTAAAAAAAAAAAAATAAAATGTTCTTTTTAAGGTAAATATATTGTATAAGCTACTTCTGAGCATACACAATGCTAGTATCCTTATGCCAATCTATTATTAACATTATATCTATATCCATCATTCCTTATTAAAATGATAAACGTAATGTATTAAAGGTGTTTAATTATATATTCATGATATGAAGTTTTATTTCTAAGTATTGGATATTGTGTATTCTAATTTTGTTACAACCAAATATAACCCTGAACTACTTTTTTGTCTTTCATTGAATAATATTATATTTCCTGTCCTTCTTTAAATTGCTACTAAATGATCATGTTCCTGGTTTTATTTATTTGTTTGATTTTGTAAAATAAAATGGAATTCTTTTGTCATAATACTTCATAATTTATATTATTTTAGGCAGTTGTGTGTTCTCCTCAGTGCTGAAGACATATATATTGGAACAGCAGTCATTTTGAAGACTGAAGAAGATTTAAAATTTGCTCGAGTTATGGTTGATACTTTAAATACTATTCTTCTTACTTCTTCAGAACTTTTCCAACTTCGTAATCAACTGAAAAGCCAGGTGATTGTTGGTAGATGTAAAATTTGTTTATGTTACATAATAGTTAGCATTTATTTTGGTTTCAATATATATATACAGTAGAGCGTCGATAATCCGGACATCAATAATCCGGAACGTCAAAAATCCGGACTTATTCCAGAGATTTAAAAAAAAAAAAAAAAAAAATATATATATATATATATATATATATATATATATATATATATATATATATGTATATATATATATATTGTTTGCGCCTATTAGCGATACGCAATGGACACGAGACAAGCCAAACTGAAGTTTCTGAAGCCCAGGAAAGAATTGAATTATCGTCTAGAAAAATATCAGGAAGGAGACAGCATGTAATTCCTAGAACCAAATTTTTCAGTATGTAAGTTCTTTATACACAGTTCCGAGAAACCAAAACCGCTAAGCCGGCCTGCTTCCTTATAATGTTATTTCCTGTCTGTTTCCACTGAAATAAACCCCCAACCATTCATGTGAGTTTTTGTTTATTTGTGTATACATATACATATATGTATATGTATATGTAGTTCGATATTTTTTTTTTGACATATCTGTTTGTACAACTATTTTTTAGATAAATTTTAACTTCTAACGTTTATTTTAATATGAAGTACATATGTACATATTTTTAGTTACATATTAATTAATAAACTATATGCATAAATATATTTAACGATTTTTATGCTCCTTTCACCATATGTAGTATGAAATTGTACTTAAAACGATGTTTTTATATCGATGTTCAAAAATCCGGATATTTCGAAAATACGGATGTGGTCTGACATTAATTAGTCCGGATTATCGACGCTCTACTGAATATATATACAGTAGAGCGTCGTTTATCCGAACTAATTGTGATCGCGCACGTTCGGATAATCGATTTGTTCGGATAACTAGTTTTTTTAAGAAAATAGGATAATTGTATAAAACACTTTGTATTCATCATTACAATTACATATTACATATTAAAATACATACTTCCGACGCGCATGAACTGTTGTCTAGAACTGACCTGCAAAAAGAGTGGGAGAGGCGGAAGGGCTGACATCCCGCGTTTCCAGCCGCGGAGTAGACTTCCACTTCAGGGAAACAGAAAGAAGCTCTGATTCCCCGAACGGTAGGGCTCAGTCAGTCCCGCAACACAAAAGGAGGGAACCCAGGCTTTTCCGTTCTGCTAAAAAGTTATTCACGCTCTAAACAGGGCATTGCTTC
The DNA here is from genome assembly GCA_019009955.1 of Riptortus pedestris. Lineage (NCBI taxonomy): Eukaryota > Metazoa > Arthropoda > Insecta > Hemiptera > Alydidae > Riptortus > Riptortus pedestris. The sequence continues at coordinate 38,330,432 of CM032233.1, forward strand.
AAAGAATACATATTCTTGAAATTTTCAACTTCTTCATTCTGTATATAATACAGCATGCAAATTGAAATATGAAGTTAAAAAAAAAAAAAAAAACTTTCCAAAGCGCGTTCGGATAATTGACGTTTCGGATAATTGACGTTCGGATAAACGACGCTCTACTGTATATATATATACTAGCTGAGATACCCGGCTTCGCCCGGGAATTCATTTGAGGCTGAATGGTGATGGTATTTTTTTGGCAAGGCTGTACTTTGCACAATATTTTGACATTTACCCGTCCTAGTGTTTAGGGTTAATACCCGACGTTTCCGTGAATTTGTTAATAATAAAATTAATTTCTTATGTAAGACTTCACTGTTCTCCATATTGTCATATTTCCCGTTTCCTGTGCATTATGCATAGATTTAAATTATTAAGGACAAAATATTATAATAATATATTATAATTTGAATTAATTTTTCCAGGTGAGGTACTTGGTAGTTCATATTGAAAAGAATTGTTGAGCAAAATTCTAAATAACAAAATAAACAACTTTTGTTATGTGCATATTTGCCGAAACCCCAATAGGAAATCACTATTATTAATTTCAGGCCTCCCTTATAACCCCCACTCCTGCCCGTCCCTAGAAATGTTAGTATGGCTTATTATAAGGAAGGCGTTAGTGCTAATACACATACTGAGTGTTTTATTTAGTTCGGTTGAGTGTTTTGGGCCAAATAATATTATTGACTCCTGCTATAATTTTTTGCGTATAACGCCTTTATACTTCCGTATACGGCAAAAGTGCATATAACAAAAGTTACTCTAAATAACAAAATAAACAACTTTTGTTATGTGCATATTTGCTGAAAAAGCAATAGGAAACGAAATATCGCTATTTTTAATTTCAGGCCTCCCTTATAACCCCCACTCCTGCCCGTCCCTAGAAATGTTAGTATGGCTTATTATAAGGAAGGCGTTAGTACTAATTCACATACCGAGTTTGGTTTAGTTCGGTTGAGTCTTTTGTGCCAAATAAAATTGTGGACTCCCGCTATAGGTTTTAGCGTATAACGCATTTATACTTTCGTATACGGCAAAAATGCATATAACAAAAGTTACTCTAAATTACAAAATAAACAACTTTTGTTATGTGCATATTTGCTGAAAAAGCAATAGGAAACGAAATATCGCTATTTTTAATTTCAGGCCTCCCTTATAACCCCCACTCCTGTTTGTCTTAGAGAATATTAATATAGCCTAAAGTCTAAGTTGGGCTAGTAGTAATATACATACCAAGTTTCATAAAATTCGGTTCAGCCGTTTATGCGTGAAAAGGTAACAAACAAACAAACAAACAAATAAACAAACAAACAAATAAACAAACAAACAAACAAACAGACACCAAAGAAACAAAATGCAGTTATGGTGTCTATGACATGTGAAACGAAAAGTTATCGTGAAATTTCGCGAAAAAAATCAATGTACAGACAGAGGTTACAATTTTATATATATATAGATATATATATATATATACACACGGTGTCCCAAGTTCCTGTGCCACCCCCCCCCCCTTAAAATCTCCAAATATTTTAATACAAGGCTGAGGCTTGGTGGGACTTTGATAATTGGAGCCCCTGAAGAATCCTTTCAGTCCAATTCAACCTCCTAACCATCTCCAGTACTTCTCCAGCGACCATAATTTTGGAATTTCCAATAGAATGACCTACTTTTTATGGCAGAAAAAACAAATCAAATTCAAAAACAAGTTTTTATGGGTGAATTCTTCTATTTGACGCATCCTTTAGCAGGAAAATGCATAAATCTTTATTTCAGATACGGCACATTTTATTGAAAAATGCTGTGACATAAAAGTTGTAATCAACAAAATTATCTTTGAAACAAGATTACTGGGAAAGGAGCGGATTCTGTATTTAAAATGAATTAACAAATTCATTTTAAACTAATTACATAGTCATTATTTGTAAAAGGAATTCATTTTTCCACCTGCACAGTTTCATGTAAAAAAAAATGTGCGGTATCTTTCAGGGAACAGTCATCTGCTAACATTTTTTCCTAAAACATTAAATGGTAAAGTGTTCAACCAATTCCTAAATAAAGAATATGTAAATTAAATAGAAGACATACTCCTAATGCAAAGAAATGGAATGTGGCTGCATCTTGATGGATGTCCTTCCCACTTCTCAATCACGGTTCTGCCAACAATAAGAGAAATCTTTCCCCAACGCTGTATCTGTCGCAGCTTGCTCATTGAGTGGCCATCCAGGTCACCCGATCTGACAGTAATGGATTACAGTGGAACCCCGTTATAATGACCTGTTTGGGACTTGGGGTGAGGTCGGTCCCATGAAAAGGTCAGATTAAGCTGAGTCTGTTACGCTGGGGAATTAGACTTACGTACATACATATGTTCAAGAGTGAATGAAAAATACATAAAAATTAGAATACAAAACATCAATTTATTTAGTATAAATGAAACAGAAAAATTAAACATTTAAATACATACATAGGTATGTATGTAAACAAAATATACACAATGAAAAAAAAACATATTTACGATGACTAATATGTACATATGTACATAATGCGTAGATAGATTTTAAAATTACCAAAAACTATCGATTTTTGTTTGTTTAACACAAGAGCGCCTTTTCATGGAGGCATAATCCCTCCATTTGTTCAAAAAAATGATATCAATTGGTTTTGTGACGATTTGTTGTTCAGCATAACGAAGAGCTGTCTCAAAAGCATCGACTGCCTCTGAATGGTTGATTTTTCGGCTGCAGGCAGGAGTGTCCACATTGTCCTCATCATCGTCATCTTCTTTATTTTCTACAGCTGAAACCGTTTGGATAAGTTCATCATCAGTCAGAGCCTTGTATGCTGGTTCATCGCTGTTTAGCCATTCCACAATCTCACGTTGGCCAGGTGTTTCAATGGAAGAGCTACTGTTTAAATATTCCCAATCGTGCATGAACTAAACCACGGAATGCTTGTTCTCTTGAACCTCCGCGATTTGATCGTCATTGATGTTCGGGCAGAGTTTTTTCCAAGATTTTTTCAATGTTGATGGCGGAAGCTCTTCCCATGCTGCCACTAACATATAAATTACATCTTTAATGTTAATGGATTTTACGGCTTCCATGAGACTAAAACCTGTTGCTGTTTTCTCAATCAAGGAGCTCATGAATTTTGATCGGTACTGTCTTTTGAGTGATTCGATCAATACTTGGTCCATTGGTTGGATCAAGGGAGTTACATTTGGAAGTAAAAAAATGGTTCTTACCTCATTTTTCTTGAGGTCTGTGGGATGCGAAGGAGCATTATCCAGAAGTAGAATGGCTTTTTGGGGTAGATTTTTATCTTTTAAGTAGTTTGCAACTTCTGGCACATAGACATTATTAAACCACTCGGAAAATAATTCATGATCCATCCATGCCTACTTTTGAGCTTGATAGTGGACAGGTAGAGCAGATAAATTGCTGATATTCTTGAAAGGTTGTGACTTGCGAGATTTGCCAATGACAAAAAGGTGCAATTTATGAGTTCCTGATCCATTACTACATAAAGCTAGGGTCAGCCTTTCTTTTGCTAGTTTATAACCGACAATATTTTTATTGTTTTTTGCAGCTAGAGTTTTATTGGGCAACATTTTAAAATTTAAGCCTGTCTCATCTAAATTATATACCATGTATATATATGACAATTCTTCGTTTACTAAGATGTTCCTAAATAAATCGATGAATGTTGTTGCAGCTTCTTGGTCGGCAGATAATTTTTCACCGCTGATAGTGAGCTGTTGAATACCATGCCTTTTTTTCCACCTATGCAACCAGCCTTCACTCGCGTGAAAATCTCCTTCTGCATTAAGTGATGAATGTAACGATGTAGCTTTGGCTTTGATGAGAGGCCCGGAAAGGGGAGTTCCTTTCTCTCTTTCTTGGCAAAACCATAACCAAACCGCTTCATCCAATACCTCCGATGCAGGTTTTCTAAGTCTGTTGGGTCATCTGACAACACACTAAATGAAATTAATTGGTCCCGATTTTTTTTCCAGTCCTTCACAGTAGTAATGCCAACTCCTAAATCACTAGCTACTTTGATAAGTCGCTCACCCTTTTCAATTTTTTCAAGGGCCTCAAGTTTTTCCGCGATAGTACAAGACTTCCTTTTTTTAGACATCGTATAACGCTTTGATGTTAACACTGTGGATGATAAGATTGAACTAATTTTTCACACAACAAGAAGTCTCCCTGACACCCCTCATGTGACCTTGAGTGTTACATACAGAGGAAACGTCGTATGTAAACAAGGGGTGTTTCTTCTCAGAAATAGTCGGTTTATGCGAGGAGCGATGTTTCAAAAGGTCGGACTATTGAGAGGGATTCTATCGAAAAAAAGGGTCGGTTTATGCGAGGAGTCGGTTTATCAGGGGTCGTTATAACAGGGTTCCACTGTATTTTCTATGGGGAGGGTCAAAGACATCTCTACCAGAACAGTTAACGGAATATTGAAGACATGAAAGATAAAATCAGATTTACAATAAATTCAATTTCAGTAGCAGATACACAGTGCCAAAGGGGGTTTCAGATTCCATTGCTTGCCGAAGTGTGTAAATGTTGAAGGATGCATTATTGAACATTTGTAAATACTAGCTGTAAGTATTGTGGTACAAAGAAAAAACTGGTTTCTGTTTTATTTTACATGAAACTATGCAGGTGGGAAAATGTATTCCTTTTACAAATAAGTACTATGTAATTAGTTTAAAATAAACTAATTCCAAGAATGTTAAGAACGTTTTTTGGATTCATTCAAGAATACTTTTGCGTTATTTAGTATTACATTTTTTTTTTTTTTTTTAAATTTCAGATTCTGTTCATTTCCCTATAAACATGTTTCAAAGGTAGTTGACTAGAACTTTTATGTCACAACCTTTTTCAATAAAATGTGCCGTTTCTGAAATAAAGATTAGTGCATTTTACGGCTAAAGGAAAAATTTACTGATATAAACTTGTTTTAGAATTTGATTTTCTACAAGAATCCACCATAAAAAGTAGGGCATTCCATTGGAAATTCCAAAGTTATGGTCGCTGGAGAAGTATTGGAGGAGGTTACGAGGTTGAATATGGACTGAAAGGATTCTTCAGGCATCCCAATTATGGCACACCAAGTCTCAGCTTAGTATTAAAATAATTGGAGTTTTTAAGGGGGCATGGGAACTTAGGACACTCTGTAGATATATATATATATATATATATAATTTCTAATAAAATGTTAGCTCCGTTTAATTTTAGTATTTTTGTTTTGTTTTTGAAGATAGATTTTTTTTTGGACTAGAGTGAATAATGCCATTCATTTTTTTAAAATGTTTTTTCAAAATGTATTCTTAAATTATTTTTTTGTGTTTTGTAGAGTAGCGGCAATCTTTTCAAAACTTTATATGAAACATGGTGCCATAATCCTGTTGCAACAATTGCTCTTGGACTTCTTACACAAAACTATGCTCATGTGTGTAATGTGATTACTACGTTGTATCCTTTTCCTTGTTTATTTCATTAGCCTTAAAAGTGTTACAGTTGTTATGACAAAGTTAATGAATTCAGCAAAAAAGTATGAGTAAATTAAAAAAAAACATTGATGGTGTCATAGGAATAATATCAAGGGTTGTGCAATCTAAGATTTACCACTTGTTGGAGCAATACACAGATGTCATAATCTTACTTACTTATTGCCTATTTCTCTTTTCATCGTCATTAATTAACCCCTTGTTAATAAATTTGAAATTTTATATGAACATGAAATATTTAATGACCTAATAAATAACACTAAAATTGTCTGAGTAAGATGTTAGGGTGGAGAGTTACTTGAAGATAGAAAATGAACAAAAACTACAAATAATTCGGTTAATATTTGAGTTCCAACAAAAAAAAAAAAAAAAATATAGAAGAAAAATAGTAGGAAATGATTTTTTTTTCCCGTAAAATTGATCATATGATATTTTTGTATGCCTGGCATAATAGAATTTATTTACAGCTTTACATATCACCTGTTTTAGTCATTAGCATACTTGATCTTAATTCTACATGAAAAATTTAACTATTGAGTTTGGTAAGAGTGAAATGAAAAAACTGCAAGAGGGTTAAAAGATGGAATATATTCACCTTTCCCTGAAAAAAATCGCTTGCTGAATCTCAACTGCATTCCTAAGACAGTAGATGGGAGAGGTTTTAAAGAAGTATTATTAAATAATGAACTATATAAATTCGCTTAACCAATCATATGGCAGAAGGTCATCTCTAAAAACAAAATTAAATGATTTTTAAAATCACTTTCATTTCTAAAATTGTTTCAAACCATTTGACATCTCATCAGGAGAAAAGTAAAACTAACTAAAAGCTACAACTATATTTTTAAATAGGACTTTAAACTAGCTTTGTCAATCGGGGCTTACAGTGTATGGGAGGTACAAACTATGGACTCGACTCTCTATACTTTGTAAGCCATTTTCCAATTGATGCAGCTAGTGGAAGGTCCTATGTAAGAATATAGCCCTACCTTTTAGATGGTTTCATTTTTCTCCTGATGAGGCAACAAATGGGCACGAAACTTGCCTAGAAATTAAAGTAATAGTGATTTGAAGTTTTTTCTTCGTCGGGCCGTTTTTGTTAAGGACTTTGGACCAATAGCCTGGACATATAGGAATAAAATCAGTAGAAATTTCAGTTGTAATAATTAGTCAGTAAACTAAAAAACAAGGAAACAAAATACAATGTTTATAAAATAAAATGTTCTGCTTGTGACAAGTTTTATATAGGGGAACTGTCGCAGACCTTAATGAAAAGATTCAAACAGCATTGCTGAACTGCTCATAATTTAGAAAGTAGACCATCTTTGGCTGACCATTCTTTGACATTTAAGCATAAATTTTATTTTGAGGAGGTATAAATTTTAGATAATGACAAAAACATAGCTAAGTGGAAGATAAAAAAAAATATCCACATTATTAAAAACAAACAATACGTTGTGAACAAGAAAACTGTTATAAGTAATTTAAATGATATATTTATCAAGTATTTAAATATTTGCTAATTACAAATATTAAATAATTGCCTGGGCAAAGGAAATTATTTAGTGACGGAATTCATTAAATAACATCCTAAAATCCCACCCTGGCTAGAAAAGGGTGGTAACCTGTAGATAACCCGTCCCAATTAACCTCAGTTGCAAAAGTGGATGTTAATAAATAATAATCAAATATTTAAAAAGGCCACAAGTCGATTAGATGTGATTAGATTCTTCTGGAATAATTTTCCAAGACTCAAAACTAGGTAATTGATTTTTCTCTGTTCATCATTTGACTGCACCGATATTTTATATATCTCCTTTTTTGTTAGTCTTGATGTGACCGCTGAGGTTGTAAATTCGATTCATTTTATAAGTGTATTACTCCTAGAGAGGTTTCATAGAGGATGTAAAACATGTAGAGGAAAGTAAATCAGTGGAGACAGTTCACGTGTTTTTCATCTACTGATCTTCAGCCATTTCTCCTTCAACAAAAATTCAAATTTATATATGTATATACACATACACACCCACATACATATGTGTATACTATATTATATTAAGTATAGGATACCAAGAAGAACAAATACACACATACACACACATTATATTATATTATGTTAAGTATAGGATACCAACAAAACTTTATTAAGTCTCAGAAAGTTAAATTTCCTTCTCTAATCCAAAGGACTCTTTGTGGAATCTAGATAAATTATGTTAATTCTTGTGTATGGAGTTATCTTACATGTTTATATAAATCAGATGTTTTTCAGAATCTATCCTCCTTGAAATTGAATTATTCGCATGACAGGCAAAGTTATGTTGTGTGTTTGGTGGAATTTCGAGGGTGTGGTATACTTTAAACGGGTTCCTCAAGGTTGTGATATAATTACAGAACTTCATTCTTAGCAACTGTAGTGGATGTATGAAGTTCTGATTCAGAAAAATCCTGCCTTGGTCAATCAGAATGAAATTCTTCTACATCATGATATTGCTTGTTCTCATGCCACTGCAATAACTCTTGATAAAATTGAAGGGCTAGATGGTCTAGAACTTCTACCACACCCTGCATGCAGCTCTGGTCTCGATCCCTCTGACTATTACTTGTTTTGCTTAGTGGTTCATTTTCATTGGGCAAGACAATTTAGTAAACAGGAGGAAGTTGAAAACAGTGTTCATGAGCTCTTTGGACTAAAATATAAAGACTGTTACCTCCGAGGTCTTCAAAAATTGGCTGATAGGTGGTTACAGACAGTCCAATCGGAGTGTTTAAATGTTGAGGATTGATCTGTAAGTTGTTTTTCAAACACAATTTTTTTGCAATGGACTGTGTCATCTTCTGTAGTACATGAAGTTGATTAACCTAATTTAGTTTTGTTGAAAAAAGTTTGGCTCTAATTAAATTCCAAATTATTATTGGTTATTATTGACTAACGAGTCCTTTTTTACTTTAATATAAATATATTTACTTCCTTATTTCCTTTTGCATTGGACTCCTTAACACTATATAGAGCGAATTATGAAGTTACAGTGGAATTTTTGGCTGAAATTGACCGTTTGATACAACTTATTGAATCTCCAATCTTTATTTGTGAGTATTCAATTTTTCTTAAATAGTAATGTAATATTAAATAGTAAAATGTTAAAATTGTATAATAGTATTTTTACTATTGTTTTGTCTAAAATGTTTTTGTTTTCAGATTTACGTTTGCAACTTTTACAAACTCCTCAAAATTATCACCTTATTCGTGCCATGTATGGATTGTTGATGCTACTACCCCAGTCAGAGGCTTTTCACATGCTTAGGCATAGATTAGACTGTATTCCGAAGTTACATAGTTTCAGTATTGATAGGTATGAATTCTAATAATTGATGATTTTTGATATTTAATGATAAAATTGCAAATTAATATATATATATATATATATATATATATATATATATATATATATATATATATATATTTGCTTCAAGATATATATCATATGTTTCTGTGTATTTAAAATAATACAAGTTATTTAATTTTTTATTCATATTACATATTAATTATTTGCTAATTTAGAATATAATTATCTTTAAATTCTTCTGTATGAACAAATTATTTGACCATTAGATCCTTCAGGGTTTATTGAACCAAAGGTTTTCATTTTCAACAATTATAAATTTCATTTACATTTATTTCTAATGGTTCTTCTTCATCTTCTGAATATAGCTTTGCTAAACAGGGTTCTTTAGTATTTGATTTTAATTTCAGCATTTAACTTATTTCTGTACTTTTTAAATATTATTACTAGAGATTTTTAACAGTGGTTAATAACTAGTAAGATGTGGTTTTTTTTTTTATATTATAAAAATCTGACATCAACTAAACATAAAAGTATCAGTTTCATACATAATATCATGTTCAAAAATTATAACATAATCTCTGCAGCTCTTTTTATAATCTTCTTTCTCGTTAACACCTAGGAGAAATATGATGATTTAAATCATGTATCTGAATTTAATATTTTATTTTAATGTTTGGGAGGTAACCACAAATGTTTACATTTCTCATTCTGCTTAGACCACCCTTTGGCACTAGCTAAATAAAAGCAACATCTGGATATGAAATAGAGTAATGCCACAAGCATTTTTTACTATTACTTGTGGTTTTTAGCTAGCCTTCTCCTATTTTGAATGCCCAACCTCTCTACAATTCCTCCTCCAGGTCACTAAGCCATCTTTGCCTGGGTCTACTTCAAACATCCTCCTGGTGTATCAGGTATTTTCTTCCGATATATCCCATCGACTGTTGTCTGCCCTTCATGATAGCATAGATGATGTCAGGTTCATCATATTATTCCAGTTCAGTGTTACTTCTGAATGCCATCTGTGCTGGTATCTTAATATTTTTTGTAGGTCTCTGCTTACCCAAACCAGGAACATCCAGCATCCTTGTGTTTTCTTTTGTGAGACTCCATGTTTCACAGTCATGGAAGGATCCCTTAACCCTTTATAGAGCGCATTTTGGTGTTACAGTTAGAACCAAATTCTTGATGTAATGGTGCCCAGGGGACCCTAAGTTACCATTTATAACATAGCCATCATAAAAATAATTTTTGCCAGAAGTTATGGGTTGGGCTTCCAGAGCAGTCCTTGTCCGTTCAGGCTCTAGTGGAGGTCACTCACCCGTCTTAGGCACTGGTCACACAAGCCCTTGCAATCCTTCCTGACAGGAATAATAGCTGATTTCTCTCAAGGGAAATCTGTTTAAAAAATGTGGAAAATAGTTTGGGGCCTTTTACCTGAAGCTCTCCCACAGCAGCTGTCTGTCTACTTGACTGTACATATTTGTAAAGCAATATTGCAAACGAGCAGCTATTCATTTTGGACACGACATACGTATTTTGTTATTATATTACGTGTTTCAATAAATAGCTTGATGTTCTCAAATTGTAAGGAAAAGAAATTGTAATAAAAAAAAAAAAAAGAGTATTTATATTTATTAAATTTACCGAGCATATTTAGTAAAACTTCAAATTAATCAACAATAATAAGAAGGTTTATCTCGTATATTTAATAAAACCATCATCTCAGCCACATCTTACCCAGTCATACAAGTGATAACAAGTTAGGATTGTTTTACAATTGAGAAGTAGGAAGAAGAAAAATGAGCTACATTTTAAACTTTCAACTGCTGTGGATATATCAAATTTTATTAACCTTTTGTAAAATAATCAAGATCTTTTGATCTTTACGGTGAAAAATCAGAAAAGCATGTTAAATGGATATTTAAACATTAAAATGTTGGGAGAAACTCCACTGAGTAATAGCAACATAAAAATTCATTGGACATAACCAAGATTAACATGACAGGGCACCACCAATAAAAAAAACAAAAAAAAACACTTGAATATATTGGAAAGGAAGCATTTTAGTGAAAAATGTCAAAGAAGCAAACTTATTGAATGAGGGGTTTAGTAAAACTCTACCAGCCCTACAAGTTCTTGTTTTTGAGATATTTCAATTGTGATTGCTTTATCTGGTATGTCCTGTAAACCCACTTGGACTAGTAACCCACCTTTTTTTTTTTCTTTTGTTACGTATTTCCTCTGCATAGTAACCCTATGTGGAGGGATTTTATTTGTCTGCACATATCATGCATATGTGCATTTTGTCAAAACTTTTAACAATTTTTTATATAATAATATATATACATATTAATTATTATTATTTATTAACGTCCAATTTTTGCAACTTAGGCTAATTGGGACGGGTTATCTACAGGTTACCACCCTTTTCTAGCCAGGGTGGGATTTTAGGATGTTATTTAATGAATTTCGTCACTAAATAATTTCCTTTACCCAGGCGAACTCGCCACTCTAGGTTTACCATGTGAAATAAAGGTCAACGCTTTAACTCGCATGGCTAACCTGAGTCCCTATACATATTAAAAAATGGAAATAAGATTATGAAAATTAAACTTGACTAAATAAAACAAAAAACATTAAATAGAATAATTCAGGAATACAATTAAATAACCAATAAAAAAATTGCATAATATTAATATTATATTATCTTTTCCTCTCTCAGCTTAAGAATATCATAGGCTATTGTTTTTAATAAATTTAAGTGTTTGGAAAATAAAATATGGGGACTGATAGGCCATGCAGGAATATGAGTCTTCAACTGTCTTTGTATGTCTTTTGTCAGTCTACATTCATAAATCAGGTGGGTGAATGTTCAGTGTAACTGTCGCATTTACAAGTATTTGAGTCAATAAGTTTGAATCTGTATAAGTAAGAGTTTGTATTTCCTTGGCCAGTTAGTATTTGTGTTAGATAAAATGTATGTTGGGATAGTGAGGTATTCATTTTTAAAACATGGATATATAATTTTGGATGCAATTCTTTATCTGTTTGATTCCATCTCTGTTGCCACAAATTAATACTTTTTTCTCTTAGTAAAAATTTTAGTACAGTTGGAGTAATTTCATTGTAAATTACCTCTTTGCTACTTTTAGAGGCATTTTTGGCTTGGATATCGACTATTTCATTGCCAATAATTCCTGCATTTGCCTTGACCCATTTGAAGTGAATGAAAGTCAGTCTGTTTTTGTGTTATGGCATATTTGTTCTATATGTTCGTCGTGGTTTTTCATGTTGTCTAGTTTGTGTAAAAGCATTTGACTGTCCGTGTGTAGTAGAATATATGTGTTTGGTTGCAAGACCATTTCATTTACATCCTTTAAAGCCTGTAAGATGGCAATAATTTCTGCTTGGTTATTTGAACAATGGTTGCCTAATTTAAATTTTTTACATTTTATAACATCATCAGTTTTATTTCCTACAAAAATGATGAAGGCAGCGCCTGTGTCTTGTCCATCCTTGCTACCGTCGGTGTAAATTGTATATTGGTATGAGTTATTTGTATTTTCTGTAATAATTACAATGTCGAATGTTAGTCCAGGATGTGTCCAATTCATGTAGGGTACCGGGTATTTTACTTCTTCTGCTGTTATTTTGTTAGTAGTTTGATGCAGTTTTAGTATGTTATATCTGTCAGTATATTCTTCTATATATTCTATTATCGTAATAGGGACCAAATTGGACAAGACACATGCAGGTTTAAATGAAATTGTGCGATATCCTTTTATTATTTTAATTCCAATGAGCCTTTGAACCTTCTCGAGCTTTTTAATATTATATTTCTTATTTAAGCCTGTTTTCCATATTGGTATTGCATAGGTTAACGCCGGTAAAATAGCTCCTTTTTAAATTACATTTAATACTCCAGATTGGAGTCCCCACGTTGATTTAGCTGCAATTGATAACAAATTAATTAATTTTAATAATTTATTTTGTAAATATTCTATATGGTGATTTCACCTAAATTTATTATCAACTAGCTCAGATACCCGGCTTCGCTCGGGAATTCATTTGAGGCTGAATGGTGATGGTATTTTTTTGGGAATGACAATATTTTGACATTTCCCCGTCCCAATGTTTAAGGTTTATACCCGTCTTTGCTATGGATTTGGTAATAATAAAATTAATTATTTATGTAAGACTTCACTGTCTTCCATATTGTCATATTTCCTGTATCCTGTGCATTTTGCATAGATTTGAATTAATTTTTCCAGGTAAGGTACCTGGTAGTTCATATTGGAAAGAATTGTTGAGCATATTAATATTTCTACTCAAATTACTTGCTTCATACATTTTTCACGAAAAAATGTATAAAATAAAAGTTACTCTAAATAACAAAGTAAACAACTTTTGTTATGTGCAAGTTTGTCGAAAAACAAATAGACAATGAAATGTAACGATTTTTTGTTTTTTCAGGCCTCCCTTATAACCCCCACTCCCGTTCGAATCTAAAAACTTTAATGTAGCTTATAATCATGGAATAATTAAAGCTAATTGACATACCGAGTTTTGTTATGTTCGGTTCAATCTTTAGTGAACAATAAAATTGTTGGGTCCCGCTAAAGTTTTAGTGTATATCTCGTTTATACTTTGTTATAAGACAAAACTTTATATAACAAAAGTTACTCTAAATAACAAAATAAACAACTTTTGTTATGTGTATATTTGTAGAAAAACCAATAGAAAACGAAATACCGTTTTTTTTAAATTCAGGCCTCTCTTACAACCCCCACTCCTGGCCGTCCCTAGAAATGTTGGTACAGCTTATTATAATGGAGGCATTAGTGCTAATACACATACCGAGTTTTATTTAGTTTGGTTGAGTCTTTTGTGTAAAATTAAACTGTTCACTTCCACTATAGGTTTTAGCGTATAACTCATTTATACTTCCGTATACACGGCAAAAGTGTATATAACAAACGTTACTCTAAATAACAAAATAAACAACTTTTGTTATGTTCATATTTGCCGAAAAACGAATAGAAAACGAAATACCGCTATTTTTAAATTCAAGCCTCCCTTACAACCCCCACTCCTGCCCGTCCCTAGAAATGTTGGTATGGCTTATTATAATGAAGGCGTTAGTGCTAATACATATACCGAGTTTTATTTAATTTGGTTGGGTCTTTTGTCCCAAATAAAATTGTTCACTTCCGCTATAGGTTTTAGCATATATCTCGTTTATAATTCGGTATACGAAAAAAGTGTATATAACAAAAGTTACTCTAAATAACAAAATAAACAACTTTTGTTATGTGCATATTTGCCAAAAATGCAATAGGAAACGAAATATCGCTATTTTTAATTTTAGGTCTCCCTTATAACCCCCACTCCTGTTCGTCTCAGAGAATATTAACATAGCCTAAAGTCTAAGTTGGGTTAGTAGTAATATACATACCAAGTTTCATAAAATTCGGTTCAGCCGTTTATGCGTGAAAAGGTAACAAACAAACAAACAAACAAACATACACGAAAGAAACAAAATGCAGTTATGGTGTCTATGACATGTGAAACGAAAAGTTATCGTGAAATTTCGCGAAAAAAATCAATGTACAGACAGAGGTTACAATTTTATATATATATATAGATTATTATTCCTAAATATTTAATGCTTGGACAGAATTTATTTTATAATTGTCAATAATAATGTTTAATTCAGGAATATTTCTTCTGGTTTTTCTGGAGAAAATTATATATTTACATTTCCCTAGATTATATGTTAATTTATTATTTAAGGCCCAATCACTAATTTCCTTCAAAATCTTATTTGTATCAAGTTCCAGCTATTTGAAATCCATTGAGGTTACTAATAAAAGTAATAGGACTAATACTAATAAATAGTAGCCCACCTTTGACTGGGTACTTGGCATAGAGACTTAAAATGATAAGACAGAGACAAGATGATAAGATAGAGAGAACGTGTAAAAGATTGTTTCATGGGGAAAAAAATATGTTATCACTTTCTTGTGTTACATAGTATTATTCATTAACCAATCAAAATTGGTTACTGGGAGTGTGAGGGTGTTAAAAGTTATATATGAAGAAATGTTATTAACTAAAGCTGTTCAAAATTATTTTATTCTGTTTATTTGAAATTTATATTCAGTTTTTGTAATTTTTTAAACATTTGTTTCTTGTTTATTTTTAGTGGACTCATCGAAAACAGTGATCTGGCGTCTGATGGAACTGCTAATAGATTTACTGATATTGATTTCAATAAATTATTAGAATTGTTTATACAAGTTCAAGACGATCATGCTAGCAAAAGGCATACTGATCGTAATGAAGCTTTCCTCAAGAATCATCTTAAAATTTTAGAATTATAGTAGTTATTATTTAAAGTCTGTTGTTAAAATCTATCTTACCAGCTTGCAAATATATATGTTTATCAGAGTTAGGTATATTTATTTTTGTATAACATAAAAATCATATTGTTACCTACCCCTTTGTATATGGGGAATAATAAATTATGTAAAGTTTGTGTCATATGTGATTCATTTTTTATTATTTTGTTTTTTATTGCTATTTTTGCTAGTGGTGTGTGTGATAATTTAGGCTTATACACTTCTGCAGTTTCTCACAAATATATTTATAACCACTTAGTACTTTCAGCAATGTATACTTCCATTATTTGGGCATTGGAGGATACAACCTGCCTAGAGAGATGCTACTGGACAGATCCTGTGCTCTAACAGTCTATTAATGGTATGTAAATTGCTGAAAGTGCTAAGTGCTTATAAATATATCATGAGAAGCTGCAGAAGTGTGTATTTGATCAACTGTATTCTGTTAATTACTGTGCGCTGACTCCAGAATATTTTATGATACAATTATGATTTATAATGTTCCTTAATAATTTCTTTGTATCAAATGATTTACTAACATTACTAAGCTTTGAATATTGCCTTTGAACACTGTGTAAATGATTTTTAATGGCTCATGTTATTATTAACTCATTTTCCTACAGATATGAATGGTAAAAAGCAGTTTTCCAGACCTTGATTTTAGAGGTATTGCTTCTTTTAATTGATTTTATTAATTGAAAATAAAAGATTCTTTATTTGAAAATAGGGTGGGGGTGTGGAAAAGGTTGTTTGAGAATTCATCTTTGATTACTATTCAGATACAAATGAAATAGATAAAATATCTGAAAGGGTAACATCATGATTTTTATTTTTAATTATGTGTGAATTGCCAAAATACTTAGTTATACTACAATAGACTTAATTTTAGTTAATCTAAATTACACATTTCATATGATTATGCCTATACTCTTTTTTATTTGTTTAGTTATAATCATTGCAGGTGTATATATGTATAGATTCAGTACATTTATGTTAGTTTTTCTAATGAAAAATTTTTTCGTGGCCCTATTTGAATTGAATGGGCCTTACATGAACTGATTGTTATTCTAAAATAAAGTTTAATTGTCATTGTTAAACTTACTTTTCTTATTTTCCAAATTATTCAGTTAAATTAGTTCTTTAGCCCGAAGTGACACTAATAGAGATAACACAAGACCTGTAATAAAAAGTGTGTTCATAAAATAAAATGTTTAATGGAGTGATATAAGAATCATCCTTAAGAAAATTAAATACGTTCCATTTACTTGACATATATGGGGACAAATAGAAAGATGAACAATATCCAGGTTTAAGGGAGGCTCTGAATGACGTGAGAGTTCTCATCAATAACTGGGACAATTAAAACTTAGAAATGTTTTTATATATTAATCCAGGGGGGGGGGGGTAATTAACCCTTTCAGCCTCTTCCTAGCAACATTTTTTTTTTTAATTTGATAGTATATGTAACCATTACATAAATAAATGGTAATAAATAAAATACAAGATAATTATAAAAAAATTGTTTATTTTTATGATAAAACATATTAACAAAAGTACAATAAAGACTGTTCTTGCAGCACATACCCAATTAGATCATATATTTGCTACTTGAGGGTGAAAACCTGGGAAAAACAGTGCTTAAATAAATGTATTTATTAAATTCTGATATGAAATGTTGAAAAAAATTCAGGTGACCTCAAAATCACATGATTGAATTCCATATAAGACAGTTTTCTATCGCCATCGACATCTCCTTCGTCTATTGCTTTGTTGCAAACTTGATTCATTTCATCAGATGTAAGCTCATTTCCTGTCAATGTTTTTAGAGCTGTTACCATATCTTCGGGCCCAATATGTTCATCATTGTCAAAGTCTGTAAGGAAATAAATATAGAGATCATTGAATAAATGATATGAAAACAAAGTGTTTAGTTGAAGAGAAATAGGGAATGAAAGGAAACAGAAAGAAAAAAAAACTAGAAAAGATTATCAGATCTTGAAACTTGCAGAGGTCTATTCATTATCTAAAACGTTTGCACAAAAAATTACCAGTTTTCTTTAGAAAACTTTACTGAAATTCCTTT
Organism: Riptortus pedestris; assembly: GCA_019009955.1. Lineage (NCBI taxonomy): Eukaryota > Metazoa > Arthropoda > Insecta > Hemiptera > Alydidae > Riptortus > Riptortus pedestris. Next base: position 38,347,829 of record CM032233.1, read on the forward strand.
AAACTCTCGGTTGACAGTACAAGTGGCATACACAAAGAGAAGAATACCTCTAAAAAGATTTTACAGAAAGAAAATGTTAAGTGATGTTTATTTATTACAGATTATATAGTTTCGATGAATTTTCCAAAACTCATCTTCATTCTCTTCTTTATTGTAAAATAATATAGCAGTTGTAATATAATTGGTCTACTTATCAGCAACATAGAGGTTATGTCTTCTGAGAGGTATTGTTGTGGTAATACTTTATTTCTTACTAGCTCAGATACCCGGCTTCGCCCGGGAATTGATTTGAGGCTGAATGGTGATGGTATTTTTTTTTGGCAAGGCTTTACTTTGCACAATATTTTGACATTTACCCGTCCCAGTGTTTAGGGTTAATACCTGTTGTTGGCATTTGTTAATAATAAAATTAATTTTTTATGCAAGTCTTCACTGTCCTCCAAATTGTCATATTTCCCATCTCCTGTGCATTAGTTTTCAGTTATTAAGGACAAAATATTAACATAGATTTGAATTAATTTTTCCAGGTGAGGTACCTCATAGTTCAAATTGGAATGAATTGTTGAGCATATCAATATTTCTACGCAAATTACTTGCTCCACACATTGTTCCTGGAGAAATGTATAAAACAAAAGTTAATCTAAATAACAAAGTAAACAACTTCTGTTATGTGCATGTTTGTCGAAAAACAAATCGACAATGAAATATCGCAAATTTTTATTTCAGGCCTCCCTTATAACCCCCAGTCCCGTTCTAACCTAAAAATGTTAAAATAGAATTAATGCTAATTGACATACCGAGTTTTTTTAAGTTCGGTTTAATCGTTAGCGCCCAATGAAATAGTTGACTCCCGCTTTAGTTTATAGTGTATATCTCGTTTATAATTCTGTATACGAAAAAAGTGTATATAAAAAAGTTACTCTAAATAACAGAGTAAACAACTTTTGTTATATGCATATTTGCCAAAAATGCAATAGGAAACGAAATATCGCTATTTTTAATTTTAGGTCTCCTTACAACCCCCACTCCTGCCCGTCCCTAGAAATGTTGGTATGGCTTATTATAATGAAAGCGTTAGTGCTAATACACTTACCTAGTTTTATTTATTTCGGTTGGGTCGTTTGTCCCAAATAAAATTGTTCACTTCCGCTATAGGTTTTAGCGTATATATCGTTTATAATTCAGTATACGAAAAAAGTGTATATAAAAAATGTTACTAAATAACAAAATAAACAACTTTTGTTATGTACATATTTGCCGAAAATCAATAGGAAACGAAATATCGCTATTTTTAATTTCAGGCTTCCCTTATAACCCCCACTCCTGTTCATCTCAGAGGATATTAATGTAGCCTAAAGTCTAAGTTGGGTTAGTAGTAATATACATACCAAGTTTCATAAAATTCGGTTCAGCCGTTTATGCGTGAAAAGGTAACAAATAAACAAAATGCAGTTATGGTGTCTATGACATGTGAAACAAAAAGTTATCTTGAAATTTCCCGAAAAAAATCAATGTACAGAAGAGGTTACAATTTTATATAAATATATATAGATTCTATATAGTGGAAATTGAGTTCATTAGTAGTGGCTATACTAGATTAAATTTATCTTAGAAATTTGTTACTGAATGTACCATAAATTGCACTCGCACTCTTTGGTTTTGTTTAATAATATCCCAAGCACATTTAACTTTACTATCTATTAGTGATATTTTTGGAGTGAAGTTTTAGCTGTATTAAGTTAGGTTAGTTGGCACCTTGATATTTGTTGCAAATAAATATAAGAACTATTTGTAAGGGGTAAATATGGAATAGGCTATAATGTTTAAATCTTATATTATAGAGCAACTAAGTAGGGCAGTAAACAATTCTTTACTTTCTATGAAGTCGAAACACTTTTGTGCCAGTTTTAAAAGCACTATTTATTTATATGGTGCTATATAGTCAAATCAAGGGGGGGGGGGGTTCCTTATAAAGTTTTGTGAACCTTGTTTCTTCTGAAGTTAATCAATACAAACTTAAAATGTTTTCCAATTTGTATTTTCCAAATATAAAACTAATGTTATGGGTTTTGAAGTACCTACATGAGATGATGTAATTTCACTGGCCAACACTGATGAAACTTTTTCACTGAAAATGCCTAATTCTTATATTTTTTAGGGTGCTGAATCTAAATATGGTACTTAAAAAGCTGTTTAACTCACCATTTTTCTACATTTTATAAGTAAACTTATTAAATGAACCAATTTTTACAGAATTCAACAGCTATTATATAGTTTAAATAAATTGAAAAAGTAGATATAATGGATGAAGAGGACGTTAGTAGCACTGCCAAAGCACTACTGATTCTATTTGGCAGAATTGGTCTGTGAGAGAATCTTTAAGACCTGGTGAGAAGAACATTCTCACAAAAACCTTGTAGATTCTAAAAACATGCTCCTACCGCCTCTACACATAAAGTTAGGCCTAATGAAACAGTTTGTAAAGACATTGCCGAAAGATTAACCATGTTTCAAGTATCTCTGCCAACAGTTTCCTCATCTTTCAGAAACTAAACTAAAAGAAGGTGTCTTTGTTGGACCTGACATTAGAAAATTTATGTTTGACATTAACATTGAATCCACAATGACCTTAAATGAGAAAGAAGCATGGATATCATTTTAGCAAGTCATCATAGAGTTCTTGGAAAATGAATAACACCCAGAATATGTTTCTATTGTTCCTAATATGTTAAACAAGTTTAAAAATAGGGAGTTTGATGAGCCTGAAAGTTCACTTTTTAAACAGCTACCTAGATTATTTCCCTGAGAATTTGGGAGATGTTAGTAAAGAGCAAGGTGAGCATTTTCACCAAGGCATTAAAGTAATGGAAAAACACTACCGGTGTCGCTGGAAGACAAACATGTCTTCTGGGGAACTACAGTTGGTCATTTCACCGAGAAGTTCAGCAAGCGACTCATCGCAGTAACTTCGACTGAGAAAGAGAAAGAAAGTATAAACCGAATCCAGCTGACAAGCGAAACCTGTATCAGCACATATATATCAATGTCGTAAGTAGCCTACTGTAAATACAAACCATGCTTATGATGTAAAATAGGGTTTCATTAATTTCCCCATGTTCTGAATAGAGGTTTTATACTTTATAATACATAGGAAATTGCTCGAAAACTATGTGTGATACAAAAACACCAAAGCCAGATTTGGATTCAGCACAAAAAAATCTATAAGGATCAAATTGTAAAGTAAAAAAATTTTGGACAATTTTTTTTTGGTTGGCCTGTGTTATCTTTTGTGACTGAACTAAACTTTTTCTTATCCCTGGACATTGTGCAAACCCAAAATCCTTATTTTAATTCATACCAGTCAATTTTGTTCAGTTTTGCCCTGGCATTTATGGAAAAAATTATTATTGAGGGTCTCTGTGTATGTATGTTTAAATATTGATGAGTTTGATGGTATAATACAAAACTCTCCTATTGTATGTTATTTCTTAAACTTTCATTAAAGAAATTACTAACTAATATTGCTTGAAGTAGATTGTCCTGTGTCAGGGACTCTCACATTTCGTATAAATCTGTTCTTGTGCTCCCTGGCCTTACCAGGTAATCATTTTAGTGAGAAGGAAGTTCTGATTACCATGGAGACAAACAAGAAAAGAGTAGCAAGGACATGCAATGGATTCTCACTGCCTTCTGCATGAGGTAATCTAACAATAAAGGCATCAGGAGCAGCATAGAGAAATCCACTCAAGGCAAGAATTGTTAGAAGCTCATCCCTAATTTGGCCTAGTCTGCATAATCTGACTAATGATTGTTATTAGCTAGTCTGATTATGCAAACTACAATATTAATAACTCTCCAGTCTTGCCTCACTGAGATGTTAGTGAGAATGTAGGCAGGAAAGAACATATTAATCTAATACTTATTAAATAAATTATCTTTGTTGAGGGACACCATACTAAGATCTCCCATCATGTTTCATAATGCCTGCTACATGGGTGTTATATTAGTAGGTGGTAATTTGTGGAGTTTTGATCACCCATTTACTTCCTATCGTAAGGGTTTTTTTTTAAAGATATGTATTGGTGAGTGTGCTGGGGTGGCATCCTAACTTGGATTGGGTTAAAGTTCTTACCAATTCCATTAGTTAGAACTCCTACCCATGCATCCTAATTGTCCTGGCCATAAAGAATATCATTATCAGTAACACCCTTATGAAAATAGGGTCAAGAACTAAATTGGTGTTATTTATTTTTATAATATAATAAAGAAATTCTATTGGGTCAAATTTCTGGAAGTAGTACATTTATTATACTAAGCTCCAAAATTGTAGCACTTACCATAGATCCTGAATGCATAAAAGACTTTAATATCCCTGGGTGCTTGCTCACTGAAGACAGAAAGCATTTCAAGAAACTCATCAAACGTTAAATCTCCAGACCCATCTCTTGAAAATACTTCACAGATTCGTTTCCTAAAAGGATTTTCCTGCAATAAAGAAAATAGTGAAAAATCTAAAAATACTTAATAAACTCCTACAGATAGCCCATAAAAATGGTTTAGTGATATCGGATCTGAAAATTAAGTAATTGTTAAGATTACATAGTCAAACTATTTTTATAAGATTTTCTGATGAGTTACTACTTAAAACGTTATTCTTGTCTTCTTACTATGATGAGTAGAGTAATACTTGTGTCTTCTTAGTGATATGAGATCTAAAAATTAATTGTTAAGATAACCTAGTCTAGCTATTTTTATAAGATTTTATGATGAGTTACTACTTAAAACTTAATCATTGATGAAGCCAGATTAGAGGAAGGAGGTCTCTCTGGGCTATGGGCTGGCTTCAATTTTAGTGTTAAGTTCAATGTATCCCTAAAGGGGCATTAAATTGAAAAATGCAAAACATATGGAGTGTTAATAAAATAAGTTGAAGGAAGTGGTGTTTTATCAATTCTAACTCATTATCTATTAGTGATATCAGAATAAGAAAGTTGAGAAAATATTAAAATATATCTATTTTACCTTCAGTTCGGGTAGTTTCATAACGGATTCATGAGGAACTGAAATCGTTGACCCCTCGTTCCCTGTCATGCTCTTTGGAACTAAATCTGCAGCGATGTTCCTGAATTTTTTGTGTGCCCTATTATCAGAAAATACATAAATTGTAACCATCTGAACAATTCTTATAAACTGACATTATTTTACTTGCCTTATACTATTAATTCCCCTCCTTGTCTAAACTATCACTTACATGTCAGTGGGGCAAGGACTGGATGGTAGATTAAAGTTGTAGTCTGGATACTCATACTAGCTAATGCCTGTCATTTCTCAGGTTATGTAGGCTACAGGCTATGGAGGGGTGGCCATCTAACAACTCGGACCATGAATAGAATTTTCACCATACATTTCTTTACTGGTATGAATGGAATTTTCCTCATGATGCCTAAATTTCTGGATGGTCTGATCAATGGGAAACTACTGCATGTCCTTGTGACCCTCTTATTTTCTTATTCGGTCCCGTGAAAGTCAGGTTTTTCTGTTCACAAGACCAATTACCAGGTGTAGCCTGTAAATACTACACATACTTTTAATTAGTTACGTTAGGACTTCACCATCCTATTTAACAAACAGTAAAATGGTTATGGTGAATTAAATGTTTGAAATTCATTAACATACTATTATTCACTTGTCATGTACCTAATTTCACTGAGTCTAAAAAATGAGGATTTTTTTCTGGTTGCCAGTAATTATATCCATAGCCTGAGTTTTCTGGGACCAAAATCACCTAAACCAGTATATAGTCTAGTCCAATGATCCTACCTGGTCCTCTAATCTTCTCTTCTAGAATCCTTGGGGGTATGACTAGTGAAATATTTTTTTTTGTTTATTATTATTTACGTCCACTTTATACTACTAGGCTAATCGGGACGGGCTATCTACAGGTTACCGTCCTTTTCTATCCAATGTGGGCTCAAGGAGTTTGTTTAATGAGTCCTTCATTAAATAAATTTCTACTGCCCAGGGTGGGAATCGAACCCACCACTCTAGGTCTACCACGCGAGATTAGGACCAACGCCCTAACTCGCACGGTCAACCTGAGCTGAGTAGAGAAGTACTTAAGTAGATATTCAATTTCTAAGCATACAACTTTGATGTTATTATTTGTATTACTAGCACTTTGGACAATCAGAACTTGAATTTCAGGCATTTAAGTAACACAAAGCACTTGTGCACACACACACACCCACATATATATATATATGTGTGTGTGTGTGTGTGTGTGTGTGTGTGTGTGTGTGTGTGTGTGTGGGTGGATGGGTGGTTTTGAGTTTTCATATGTATTATTTTCCTAATAAAAAATAACTAATGAATAATGAGTATATACATTTTCTTTTATATAAATAAACTCAGGCTATGGAGGGGCCTGGGGCTTTGGGTTATAAAACCAAAATTAACACGTTGAGGACGAAAGGTCGGATTATTCTAGGACTGGAGAATACAATGTAGAGATTCACGCCATGGGGGCGTGCGCCGTCCTCAACGTGTTAAAGGTGTTAACATTTTATTAGGTGAGGGAATTCAATTCTTATTACCTTAAAATTTCCTTTCTTGTAAAAAAAGAACAGTCCTGTAACAGATAAATAACTGTCAATAAAAGCACAGACCCGATAACAACTGATTTGAATATTTTATATTGCATTTACAGCTATAAATTAAACATTATAACTGATTGGTAATAATAGTAATGCATGCAGCACAGTCTCCGATAAAGTAAATATGCTCAAGAACACAAAGAAAGATAGACAAAAATGTTTTGCCAGGTGTAAGCTCGTTAAATTACAGTTGATTTAAATATAGAAAACATTTAAATATCGAGTTTTGTAACGAACAAAAAAATTGCAACTTCTAAAGAATTAATAGACAAGCACGCACGCACGCACTAAAATTAACCTAGGTTTGAAGGTCTTTACATAAAATAATAACTTCAACTAAAGTTTATTTCTGAATGTTATATTACTAATAATTATCATTACATATGACAAAAATAATTAATTAATAAAATGAAATATTTAAATAAATCTAGTATTATACCTCCTATCATTTTTTAATTTATTTTAAAGATTGCTTTAAATTAAAATACAAATGATGCCTTCTGCATACAATATCCAGATTCAGCCAAATGGGTCTATAATTAAAATTTTCCTTAAAATAAATATGCTATCGCTTCTGGTTATGAAATTGACCCCAGAACATTCCACAACTACTGTGAGGAGACTAGGAAACATAACATAACATGCCAGTGACTGTCCTCAAAATTTTGGTGCTCGGAGCAAATATAATAAAATACTCAATAATACCAGTAAAACAAATGCCCGAGGAAGCTTCCGAAGCTAAAAATAAAGAAATTATAAAAACAATTAGATTGGAACATACCGTGGAAACCTCAAGGCATGGAACTAATTTTGATTTATTTAAATATTTGTTAATATGATCAGACCCCTACATATCTTTGTAAAGAAAACTTCCACGAAAACAGATATCTAAATATGATAGTGATATTATAAAATTGTTAAAAGAATAATAAAAATGATTATGTATATAATTTTATCTTTTATTTGCTAATACAAAATAAATATGTATTCTATAACTCCATACAATACGGCCCAGAATTTTGTCCACCTAGATTAGCTTAATCGTACACTTTGCGTGGGACTGACATTGTTCCTGTATAAAATCGTTTAAAACGTAAAGTTACCTATCACCCGATATATATATATATATATATATAATTTATAATATCTTTCTAAACTATTAATTTATTCTTTGCTTATAGGTAATGTTAACTATTTAAATAAAATTGTACTCTTCATGCACAGATGATTCTTCCAGTGCATTAGATATTTTGATATGGTTAATCAATTCTCTTGTTTTGATACATATCCAAGATATATGTATAAAACGTTTGCCAAAAAATCAGATAAAGGATGGAATTTCTCATGAGTAATAAAATAAACAATAATAATAGGAAATTCTTGGAACATAATTAACAGTCTTTTAATAATTAAAAAAACCTATACGCACAGCAATGGACTTTTTATGATTAAGCTCAGCCAATACTTGATTTTGCTGTTTAAAGATTTAAGCCTGAAAATTTAGATAAAAGTTCAATTTGGGAGTTTTGTGGATGATGGGCTGTCTGTTAATAATGTTTTTTGTTTTTTTTTGTTAACGGACGTGTCAAGAAATTTGTAAAGTTATTATCACCTATAAGTTATTTTTAGCCAAAACTAAAAATGCTTTTAGTTACGTGCCTAGGCATTACCATGCTGAAAACGTTTGATATAAGAATAAGAAGAAATAGTTATATAAAAAATATCAATCGAAGTATTGCTGGAAATGTGAGGAATGGGCATTAATATTTTGATATTCAAATAACATAATGTAAATTTTAAAACCTTATTCTTCTCCAACAATAGCATAAAGTACAAACAATTGAGTGCTTCGTAAAATTCTGACTAAAGGGATAAAAAATACCTGATAATCTTGGAGTTGGTCTTCAGTAAATGTGACTATTTTGTTTCCCATGGCAATGCTGCCCTAGACTGGACGAAGAGGGCACACCCTTGGGTGTGGTCATTCCTTACACATCGTCATGATGGCGATGAAACACGAAACCCCTTTCCACCCATTAGAATAATAGATTTGGCCCTTCACGTGTCTCCCCCAATGACTACCTTTGAATTGAACCCCTAACCACCCCTTTTAATTGGCGACTTCCTTATTAGCTAAGCATCAAAGTGCTTTATTAGAGTGCATCCAAGTAAGAAATTCAGTACTACAAGGACGAGCGAGTAAGATATCGAAATGCAATATTTGAATGGTCCATTTTCCGCTCATTAACGTTTTAACAGTAGTACAAGTTAGTGAACTGCTGCAAAACTGCCATTCCCTTTTTCACTACTTTTACTATACCACTAATCACAATATTCAAGAGATTCTAATAAAAGTCCGTCACGCACTGCGTAAACTAACCAGATTTCCCACGTGAAGTTTTACAATAGAGAAATTTCACGAGAGCCGAGCAGTTAATGAAACGGCCGAACTAAGCCGGCGGGAAAGTCACTTCGTTCGTTAGCCGCCCAGATTTAATAAAAATGCAAATATCTCGGTTAATATTTAAGATAGAGAATAAATGTATATAACAATATTTATAGCAAATTTAATTTACAATAAGATTAATTCTATACCATTTTTCGATCCGACGTATAGTAACGGATATATTTCGAATTTTCGAAAATCCTCCCCTCTAACCCCCCCCCCCCCTCACACTGGTCCGATTTCAACCGCTAACGAACTTGATCTTTATTTTTATATAAAACGACTACATATCGAGTTTGGCAACGATCAAACAAAAATTACGACCGCTAGAGCGGTAACAGACAAATATATATATATATATATATATATATATATATATATATATATATACATACAGTTTTGAACGGACCTCATTTTCGTCATCTACTGGTAGGATCGATGGACATTTGAAGAAAAAATTCGAAAATTCCGTCTTGAGTACAACCTCAATAGCTAATTTCCCTCAATGGAAATCTGCTAAAATCCATGCCAGATAACAAATAGCTGAAGAAACTCAGGAAACCCTAGTACCGTTGTTAACGCCAAGGTAGCCAAGTAAAAGGGGAACCTAACAAATATGATTCAATGCTATTGTCATATCTGTCGGTGAAGACCGTCGTCACTGGCTGATGGTCGAGTACAGTTGGCAAGCGCTTTCGATGCAAAGGCACCATCTTCAAGCCGTCTAGAGTTAGTTGTCTGTTGGTCAGTAGGTTTTATACATTTGTTGTATTTGTGTCTGTTTACTTACACTAGTCAAACGCGATACACAGAACACATACGCTTATTTAGACTAAACAAACGAAACTCTTAACTTCGCCAACCATTTGAACGATCACTGTCACAACCCTACAAATATAGCCGATAGTATGAAGCTCCTCCACAGACAAACAAAAGGACGGAGATTGGACATATTAGAAAACTTTGAGATCTATAAACAACGGACATTCAACGGAGACATTATAAACGAACAGCCCAGGAACAATATTTAGACCACTACAACTACTTATACGAAATAAAAAACGAAAGACGCCAACTGACGGACACACGCATGAATACCAACAGCCAAAGCGACGACGAACATAGATCCAGATTCTATTTAAATTACATAATATCAGCCGTGATTTATTACCCATATAGTCATGGGAAAAAATCACTAAACCTGTACTCACACACAAGCAACACACTAAAAAGTCCGTCACGCAGGGGCTGCGTAAACTAAGCAGATTTCCCACCCGAAGTTTTACAATACAGAAATTTCATGAGAGCCGAACAGTTAAGGAAACGGCCGTTCTAGCTTTTGGCTGGAAACTCACTCTCATCCGTTATCGGCCCAGATTTAATAAAAATGCAAATATCTCGGTTAATATTCAAGATAGAGAATAAATGTGTATAACAATATTTATAGTAGATTTCATTTGCAATAAGATTGATTCTATACAATTTTTCGATCCGACGTATAGTAACGGAAATATTTCGAATTTTCGAGAATCCTCCCCTCTAAACCCCCCATCCCATTGTTCCGATTTCAGCCGCTAACGAACTTGATCTTTCTTTTTACATAAAATGACTAAATATTGAATTTGGTAACAATCAAACGAAAATTGCGACTGCTAGAGTGGTAACAGACAAATATATATATATATATATATATATATATATATATATATATATATATATATATATATATAAAATTGTAACCTCTGTCTGTACATTGATTTTTTCGCGAACTTTCACGATAACTTTTCGTTTCACATGTCATAGACACCATAACTACATTTTTTTCTTTCGTGTCTGTTTGTTTGTTTGTTACCTTTTCACGCATAAACAGCTGAACCGAATTTTATGAAACTTGGTATGTATATTACTACTAGCCCAACTTAGACTTTAGGCTATATTAATATTCTCTAAGACGAACAGGAGTGGGGGTTATAAGGGAGGCCTGAAATTAAAAATGGCGATATTTCGTTTCCTATTGCTTTTTCAGCAAATATGCACATAACAAAAGTTGTTTATTTTGTAATTTACAGTAACTTTTGTTATATGCACTTTTGCCGTATAAGTGTAAATGAGTTATACGCTAAAAAATAGGGACGGACAGGAGTGGGGGTTATAAGGGAGGCCTGAAATTAATAATAATGATTTCCTATTGGGGTTTCGGCAAATATGTACATAACAAAAGTTGTTTATTTTGTTATTTAGAGAAATTTGCTCAACACTTCTTTTCAATTTGAACTACCAGGTACCTCACCTGAAAAAATTAATTCAAATGTATGTCAATATTTTCTCCTTAATAATTCAAATCTATGCATAATGCACAAGAGACGGGAAATATGACAATATGCAGAACAGTGAAGTCTTACATAAAAAATAATTTTATTATTAACAAATGCCAACAACGGGTATTAACCCTAAACACTGGAACGGGTAAATGTCAAAATATTGTGCAAAGTAAAGCCTTGCCAAAAATATACCATCACCATTCAGCCTCAAATGAATTCCCGAGCGAAGCCGGGTATCTGAGCTAGTATATATATACACAGTTTTGAACGGACCTCATTTTCGTCATCTACTAGGTAGGATCGATGGACATTTGAAGAAAAATTTCGAAAATTCTGTCATGATTACCACCTCAATAGCTGATTTCCCTCTAGGGAAATATGCTAAAATGTAAACAACCTAAAACGGATACGGGCAACGACCTACTACACGAAAACAATGTACCTGGACACAACCTATGACCACCCTTCGTTTGACTAATGTAAGTAAACAGACACAGACTAAAACGCAAACAACCTAACACGGTGAACAGACGTATAAAAGCTACTGACCAACGGGCAACCGACTCAGTACAACTCAAGATGGCTTGAAGATGGTCCCTTCGCATCGAAAGCGGTTGCTAACTGTAGTCGACCATCCGCCAGTGACGACGGTCCTCACCGACATATATGACAACAGTATCATCTATACTGGCGGTTCCAACCCTTTATTTGATTTACCAATATGATTCAAGTCTGCAGCATTTAGATTGTTTTCTCCATGGATATTTTAGAGTATAGTTATTATATAAATATGAAAGATTGGCAGTGTATAATTAATTTGGGTGTATATAAACCACCAATAAGAGAAGAATATGTTCTCCAGGAATGTTCTTGATGGAAAATTAAAATGTTTCCTAATATTGTAAGCAAACACTACAGTGGATGGTACATGTGTGTGTGTGTGTGTGTATATATATATATATAATGAAAGGGTGACTTCCTTGTTAGCTAATATACCAGCATTAAAGTACTTTATCAGAGTACTAACAGTCTAATTAAGAAACTCAGAACTTAAAGGACGGGAGAGTAAGATTACGATTTTCAATATTTGAATGTTCAACTTTCCTCACATTAACGATAATTATTAGTCCCAGCATTTGAATAATAGGAACGAATTTTACAAATATATATCAAACATAATGCACACCTTTCAAAAGAATCCACTTATAAATAACGTTAATCTAAAAAGGGGATGTAAAGCATAATTATATCTGTTCTAATACTGTGGATCGTAAAAATTGATCAAATCTTGTCTAGAGAGTTATTTTCTACAGCTGTTGTACATAGTTTTTTTTTTATTAAGGAAATTATTAGTCATTTTTATTATTTCAAAATATTATATTAGCGATAGTTTCAAATACCGTTTTCATCAGCCCTTTGAGAAGGATGAAATAAAAAGTAGTGAGATGCTCTCACTCTCTCGTCCCCCTCTCTTTCACCACCCCCCCCCCCTTCACCCTTTATTTCATCCGGTCCTTCTCTCTCTCTCTCTCTCTCGACAGCTAGAAAATTAAAAGAGAAAATCATGTGTGTATATATATATATATACATATATAAAATCGTGTATATAATTATAATATATGGTGTTATTGTTTCTTGGAGTTTTGGTTTTTAAGTATTTCTAGCCTTGGTAAGTAGAAATAACATAAATACCATCTGTTACACTCTAGTTTAATAACAATGTGCAATATATATTAAGTAGTACTTGTATTTTTACAGCCCTGAAGAAGAGAAAATAAATATTCTCGAAATATTGGCATAAACTAAAATCTTTTTTTCACCAACATTAACCAAAACTCCAAGAAACAATAACAACTCCGTATATATATATATATATATATATGAATATAGTTTCGAGTGGTGCTTATTTTCGTCATCTCTAGGGTAGTATCAATTGATCTATTTAAACAAATGTTTCGAAAATCGCGTCATGAGTACAAACTCAATAGCTGATTTCCCTTACTGGAAATGAGATAGAATAAATTGATATGTTTATGAATAATTTTACTTCCTGCCAATTTAATGTATAATTGGGGAGAAATTTCCACAAATTGCCTGTTACAGCTATGGAATAAGACTATCGACTATGGGTATAACTGGTAAGAGAGCAGGGGGATAGTTAGACGGGGTGGGTGGAGGGTTGGGTGGCTGCTACTAGCTAGCGCAAGCGCTGCCTTGTTTCCCCCACACACACTCCTACCCCGAATTTGTTTGTCCCATTGCACCTTGGAACCGGAAGCGCGTAGGGTGGTAAGCTCCCAGAGGCACCGAGGTCCAAGTTTCGGCGCTCCATCTGCTTCGGCGCCTGGCACCCCATCTTCGGCGCCGGGCCTCTGCTTCGGCGCTACTCACGATTTTCTGTTTCCCTCCACCGCCAATAATCGCACTGCTATCTGGAACCTTAAGGCTCTTCTGTTTGGTTTATCTTCTACATGTCGCGCCGGAAACAGGCTAAGCCTAGATCTCTGAAATGTAAGTAACCTTCAAAAAACTTTTTAATATTTAAACCGTATTTTATAATGGCCCTGCTATTAAATTTCATTATTAATTTAATAGTGTAATTATTAAATTAATATGAATTACCGTCAAATATCTTATAGGAAAGACATTGATTATTGTATTCTAAGAAAAGCTCAGAAAGTATTATTTCTTTTTAAATAGCAAAAACTTTAAACAGATGTGAACAAAAAAAAGTATTTCAGTTAACATTTATTCTTTTTACTAATTTTATTACCTATCATTTGTTAGTTACTCTCAGCAAATCATTTTTCTCCTTTCTTCCACTAAAAATGTATTATATACGATACAGTCTACGAAGATTTATCAAATAATAAAGGGGCTGGAATTCAAATTTATATTTTAAAACTAAAATTTAAATATTTGACTTAGAAAAATTATTATTAAAATTTGTTATCAAATTGTAATAGAGTTAAGTTTTGGCAGAAACAACAAGAGAGTTAAATGACTAACTCTGTCACGTTATATTAAATTTTTGGTGACTAGAGAAGAAAAATATTGCTAGAATTGTTCTTAAAGGTTAAAACGGATATATATATCTTTTTCATACAATTTTTACTTATTTTGCTCTCCAATAAATATGGATTTATTGGTCATATGAGTACATACGTTGATTTACGTGTGTGATATATTTCCCATGCATGTTATTATTTATATTTTAAAGAAAGAGGGGGAAGACATTTTCTTTAGAATGCAAACTATGACATACAGTACATTAAGTTTCGTCTAAAAAATATTTCTTATGCCTTTATATAGTTGTATGCATATTTCTTTAAATAAAACTCCTCGAGGGGTTGTTCTAGAGCTCTATACGACTATAAAGTAATTTCTTTATGGCAATATATAACTCTTTAATCCATGACATCATTGGCAATATTCTTCTGTTTTTTTATAATATGAAATGAAGTAATATTCTCTTTTGATTGGGCAGACTGATTTGCTACTAGTAAATGGTAATATCATCATTACTATAATGAAAGCTTGAGTTGAGCATTCACTAAGTGTCACAAAATTTGTATAAATAAGATGCATTTTATTCTGATTTTATTATTTTTCTCTATATTTAATATTTTAATGACATTCATATATTTTCTGGACTAAATCTATACATTAAGTAACACGTTACAAAAAACTGTTCAATGCTGAATACATTCAAAAAGGGGTACCATTTTTCTGACACTTGAAAAAGTTTCGACACTGAACACGAATTTATATCTATCTTAAAAAAGAATTTGTTTATAATTAATTAGAGCAAGAAGAACTTGAGAACGTCTGACTGTTTTATGTTAGACGAATGTACATGTTGAGTGTAGTTAGTATATTATTACGACACCGAAGATTAGATCAAACTGATTCGGGAATAAGGAGCGTACAGTCGTCTTTTCCCTTCACTTCTTAGCAGATTTCCCTTAGGAGGAAAATCAGTTATTGAGGTTTTACTCATGATGGAATTTCGAAATATTTCTTCAAATCTCCATCGACTCTACCCAGGAAATGACGAAAATGAGGTCATATATGATATATATATATATATATATATATATATATATATAAGTGTTACAAGCAAAACTAAAGATCAAGTTTGTTAATGGTTGAAATCGGGCCATTGGAAGGTAGGGAGGGTTTGGAGGGGATAGTTTCGAAAGTACGAAATAACTCCGTTATTATACGGAGGATTGAAGAATTGTTTAAAACCAATCTTATTGATCATTTTATGTTCTATAAATATTTTTATATACAAGTTTTCTCTATTTCGAATATTAGCCGAGAAGTTTGCATTTTCTCCTACTCATGCTATATTAAGAATAGGTTTTTACTGTTGTCATACCTGTCAGAGGAGACCGTCGTTGCTGGCTGATGGTCGAGTACAGCTGGCATTGTGCTTTCGGTGCAATGGCGCCATCTTCAAGCCCGTCAAAAAGCTGTACTCTTTTTTGACGGGCTTGAAGCTGGTGCCATCGCATCGAAAGCACAATGCCTGTTGTACTCGTCCATCAGCCAGTGACGACGGTCTCCACCGACAGGTATGACAACAGTATCATTTATACTGGCTGTTCTAGCCCTTTATTTCAATTACCAATAAGTTTTTATATCATAAAAAACTTTATTCCTAGGTTAAATTCCAAATATCGTTTTCACTGAACTTTTATTTTGTGAGATACTTGCAAATACGTTGAGATGACGTCTTCAATTAAGATTTTTAGTACTTCACTCGAATGTTTATTTTACCTATACCATACTCAATATTTAGCCGTTTCAGTCAACACTAGAGATCCTGTTGGCTGATGTTGGAGCTGAAATAGGGGGGGGGGAGTTAAGGCAAGGGTGGGATTCGAAAATTCAAATGGTTTCGTTATTATGAGTCGGATCGTAAAATGTTATATATCCAATCTTGTTAAACTATTGATTTTCTACAATTATTGTATGCATTTTTTCGTTATTCGTACTTCCTGGTTTTCTGTCGTCAGTAACACCCCCCTCCCCTCTGCCCTGTTTTGCTCATCAGTTTTTTACATACAAATAGAGAATGTGTGGTGAGTTGAGATCACAAGTGTATTATACCAGCGCATGGGAAATCTGCTTAGTTTACGCAGCTCCTACATGAAGGACTTTTCCCCACTTTTACTAAAACGTCAATCATATAATCAAAATATTTAGAAGATTCTAATACCCATTTAAGATACACATATTTACAATAAGCTGTTATATCATGAACAACTATATTTTAAGCTTTAATAAAAAATATTTTCTCCAAGAGGTCTTTATTATTCTAAATACATTCAAATTCGTCGTGTGATGACGCCATCAATTAAGATGTGACGTACTTGTTCCAAAAATGTTTATTTGGTCTATACTATACTTATCTGTTTCAGTGAACAGTAAAGATCATATTTTTATTGGATGAAGTCGGGCCTGGAGTAGTGAAGGGTTAGAGTGGGGAGGGATAGGGGATTCGAAAATTCAATATATCTTCTTTAAGATGAGGTGGATCGTCAAATATTATGGAACATATCTTGTTAAACCATTAGTGTACAAATGATGTTCTAATCTGGTTGTACACAGTCGGCCTGCTGTCTTCTACTTTCAGAGCACCACGGCTTCCGGGCGACTCCAAAAAGGCACTGAAGATGGAGCTGTTGCTCTGAAAGTAGGCCTACTGTGTACATCGAGATTAATTCGTTCCTCTACCTACCAGCTTCCCTAGAAGGAATTGTTGTTCTATGCATTTTTCGTTAGTCAATTATTAACCAAGTAATTTGTACTTTTTTGTTTTCAGCTTTCAGTGACCCCCCCCCCCTCCCCCATTTTCTTCCACTCATCGATTTTTTATATAGAAATAGAGAATATGTGGTGAGATGTAATCAAAAGTGCACTAATCCAGCACGATACCATATATTGTTCTCATTGAATTTTTACGTCTTGAGATAAATGCAAATATGTGACGCATGTGGGAAATCTGCTTAGTTGACGCAGCCCTTGCGTGGCGGACGCGAGCTGGAAATCAGCTATTTAGGTCGCGCTCATGACACGATTTTCGAAAAATTTCTTCAAATGTCCATCGATCCTACACAGGATATGACGAAGATATATATATATATATATATATATATATATATATATATATATATATATATATATATATATATTTATATTTGTCTGTTAACGCTCTATCTGGAATTTTTGTTTGATAGTTACCAACCTCGGTATTTAATCGTTTTATGCAAAAATAAAGGTCAAGTTTGTTAATGGCTGAAATCAGACCAGCGAGAGGGGGGATTTTGAAAATTCTAAATATCTCCGTTACTATACGCCGATCGAAACATTGTAGAGAACCAATCGTATTGCAAATTAAATGATCTATAAATATTGTTCTATACATGTTTTCTGTATCATGAATATTAACAGAGATATTTGGATTTTATAGTTTTCCGCCTTCAGTAAACCCCCACTCCTACTCATATTATATTAATAACAAGCTGCTATATCATGAACCCCTTCATTACAAGGTTAAATAAGTAATATTGATTTCATTGAACTTTTATTTTGTAAGAGATAAGCAAATACGTTCTGTTGACCCCGCCCCCCCTTCTTTATTTTCTTTGATTACTAAAATTTGAGTGATTGAGATAAAACTGATTCTGATTCATTACAAATTACAGCACTAGCTTTAGTAAATTAACTTCAGTAATATTAATATTTTATATTCTTATATATTTCATTAATAGTTTGCCTTTCCGGTATCTATCTATTCAGCACTACGAGGTTGGCTGGTTTACAATTCAGTCGTTTTCCCTTGTAGAGATTATTAACTTGTTTTGTAAATTGATTGAATTATTTCTCATTACTGTTTGTATTTATTCACTTAACATTCAAGGTAGTGTTCCTGTATGTATATTTATCTATTGTAAACCTTTGTGTGGGAAATCTGCTTAGTTTACGCAGCCCCTGCGTGACGGACTTTTTTACATCACGTAGTTTCGCTGAGACTTTTAAAAATTTAATTAAAGGCAGCAATAACAGAACAGTAAAATTAGAAATATATTGACACAAATTTCTGTGTGTAATTTTTTTCATATATGTAACTACAGATTGAGTAGTCATGGAATTACAAAATATTACGAAAATTATTATCAACATTTCAGTAATCTTTGCAGTTCCTAATAAAATATGAATTATGAATTGTTTTTAGTTTTCAGTCCAAGATTTTATTATTATTATTTTTTTTATCATCCTCCTTGTTATCTTTACAATTAGTTAGTTAAACAAAAAATTAAATAATGACCACAATTAATAAAAGTGAACTATAATTGTTGCTAGTTCTATGAAGTTGTAGAGTAATAAATGAGATTCTGTGTCGCCATTAAAAAAGCAAGGGCGGTCGATGCATTTAAAAACTTTTATAATTCTATTTGAAGTGGTATAAAAGTGTTATTATATAATACATTGAACTAGTTCATAGGGTTATATCGCTATTTAGAGATAGCTATATGGCAAACTAGGGGTTCTATTCTTTATATACTTTTTTATATTTTGTGCAGTTGCTATATTTTGAGTTATAAGCAGGGTTGTATTATTGCTAGCTGCCTGCATAGTTTTTTTTATTTATTAACATTTACAACGATTTGATTCATTTCCCAATTTATGTTGCCTTATTTAATACTTTCGAATAAACAATGATTACCTTTGGGATAAAGAGCTGCAGCATTTACAGCTAGTCACCTTAAAAAAAAACATTTATTTCAGGCAGCTATTCACGTTGTATTCATGACGCGTTTCTCGAAAAATATCCTCAAATACACATAGATTTTATCTAGGAAATAACGGAAACGAGGCCCGTTCAAAATAAAGTATATACAAAGTCGATATATTTTATGTAAATCTAAAGTTAAAGTTTGTTAACGGCTGATTAGGGGAAGAGGGGATTCGGGTTTCTCCTATATTATTTATTGCTTACATGAACTACACCAGTAGCTTTTAATATATTTTCCTTAGGGAAAATCAGCTACTGACGTGGTTTTTTTTTTGAAAAAATGTCTTCAAATGTCCATCGATCCTGAGGTTTGTTCAAAATTACATCTCTCTCTCTCTCTCTCTCTCTCTCTCTCTCTCTCTCTCTCTCTCTCTCTCTCTCTCTCTCTCTCTCTCTCTCTCACTCTCTCTCTCTCTCTCTCTCTCTCTCACTCTCTCACTCTCTCCCTCACTCTCTTCTCTCTCTCTCTCTCTTCTCTCTCTCTCTCTCTCTCTCTCTCTCTCTCTCTCTCTCCCCCCTCTCTCTCACTCTCTCTCTCTCCCTCCCTCTCTCTCTCTCTCTCTCTCTCTCTCTCTCTCTCTCTCTCTCTCTCTCTCTCTCTCTCTCTCTCGCGCGCGCGCGCGCGTCATGAGTACAACCTCAACAGCTGATTTTCCTATAGGGAAATCTGCTAAAAGTGGATGTTTAATTAATGCTAATAACAAACTTGCGTTTTTAATGTAAGAGTGTGTGTAACAAATGTCGTTTTCTCATATCAGGGCATTAACATGAAATTAGGCTCAGAGTATTGAC
Organism: Riptortus pedestris; assembly: GCA_019009955.1. Lineage (NCBI taxonomy): Eukaryota > Metazoa > Arthropoda > Insecta > Hemiptera > Alydidae > Riptortus > Riptortus pedestris. Next base: position 38,367,848 of record CM032233.1, read on the forward strand.
TGTAACCTATACTAATAGTCCACTTTCCTGAGGGGAAATATTCAAAAATGCCTGATATATAAGAATAGTTATAATACGTTTATTTAGTCGTTTATTGCATCTACATTAACTGTTGGTGGCTGATTGAATTCGAGTATAAGGCACTGAAGGTACATTTAATACCGGGCGTTGACGAATAGAATTATTCCAGTGGTTGTTCAACCACAACGAGGTTTCCCTCGAAATCCCTGGCGCTGTCAATGGGATTTAGCTCTCAGCCACATGGCGACTAATGAAACCATCTACCTTTAACTCTGTATCCATGTACCTTTTACTTCTAACTCATCCTATGTTATCTAAATAGCCTTATATGTTACCTGAATACCGTTCAAGGGAAATTACCTTGCCTTGTACTTGAATCAGCATGAAAATTGATGATTCCTTCATAAAAGGTTTTCTCAAATGTTCACCGATTCTATCTAAAGGTGATGAAAATTAGCTACCCAGTATATGTATATATACAACAGCTGCAGGTTCGTAAGTTTCTTAAACGATAAATAAAAGTTAAAACAGTAAATGGTCTCTCTCGAAAATGTCGGTGTTATGCTTTATTACTTCTTGCTTATTGTTATATTGAATCATAAACCTTAAATTTGATAAGCCTGTAAATGGGCTGATCTCACTGCTAATGATGATGATTGGCAGGAGGAGGTAGACTATTGTGTCATTGGTGATTATGGTAATCACGATGATGAAGTCAATAATAGGCAAGTGAAGGTAGAAGAGGGTTTTGGAGTGGTCAGATCTGACTACTGCTAATGATGGTAGCAGGAGGTAGACTATTGTGTCATTGGTGATGATGAGAATCACGATGATGAAGTCAATAATAGGCAAGTGAAGGCAGAAGAGGGTTTTGGAGTGGTCAGATCTGACTACTGCTGATGATGGTAGCAGGAGGTAGACTATTGTGTCATTGATGATGATAATAATCACGATGATGAAATGAATAATGGGCAAGTGAAGGCAGAAGAGGGTTTTGGAGTGGGCAGATCTGACTACTGCTGATGATGGTAGCAGGAGGTAGCCTATTGTCATTGGTGATGATAATAATCACGATGATCAAGTCAATAATAGGCAAGTGAAGGCAGAAGAGGGTTTTGGAGTGGGCAGATCTGACTACTGCTAATGATGGTAGCAGGAGGTAGGCTATTGTCATTGGTGATGATAATAATCACGATGATCAAGTCAATAATAGGCAAGTGAAGGCAGAAGAGGGTTTTGGAATGGGCAGATCTGACTACTGCTAATGATGGTAGCAGGAGGTAGACTATTGTCATTGGTGATGATAATAATCACGATGATCAAGTCAATAATAGGCAAGTGGAGGCAGAAGAGGGTTTTGGAGTGGGCAGATCTGACTACTGCTAATGATGGTAGCAGGAGGTAGGCTATTGTCATTGGTGATGATAATAATCACGATGATGAAGTCAATAATGGGCAAGTGGAGGCAGAAGAGGGTTTTGGAGTGGGCAGATCTGACTACTGCTAATGATGGTAGCAGGAGGTAGGCTATTGTCATTGGTGATGATAATAATCACGATGATCAAGTCAATAATAGGCAAGTGAAGACAGAAGAGGGTCCTTGGATGATCATGATTGGAAAAAGAACGTACATGATATTTTATGTTGATGATGATTATGATTACGAAGAGGATGGTGATAGTGATGAAGAGAATTATGAATTATGATGATAACGAGAAAAAGGTACATGATTGGGGTATTTATAATAAATAATGCCGACGATGATGACGTGTATACGAAGAGGGAGGAGGGGGAGCTATATGTTGCAATTGATGATGATAGGGAAAACAAGGTAGAAGATGTACTCTTAGACTTCCACGGTCATTGTCTAGAACTATTAAGGTCTTCGGGTATCAATTCATCCAAACATCCAATTTACAATGGAACTAGAGAAGGACCTAAAGATTCCATTTCTAGATGTTTTAGTTGAGAGAAAGGCAAATGGACAGTTGGGCCATTCAGTATACAGGAAACCTACACACACCAATAGATACTTACATTCCACCTCGCATCACCACCCAGCACAGAAGAGTGGAATCATTCGTACACTGGTCTCTAGAGCGGAAAGAATATCCGAGCCACAGAACTTGCCCAAGGAGAAAAGGCATCTCATGTCAGCTCTGAGAAAGATGAGATCAAACGGCTGTTCAAAAAGAAGATACAAAGTTAAAAAGAACCCAAACGTACATCTGTAACAACCTTTGTCAAAGAGAGAACAGAGAGAATATCAAGAGTACTAAAGAAACATGAAATAGCTACAACATTCAGCACGGATAGAAAAATAGGACAAATAATACCAAACAGCAAAGACAAACTCCACACTAAATATCTCTGGAATATGCTGGATGGTAGAGGAACAAATGTATAAGGATCAATAAGAAGGCCAAGTCCTCTACTGGTTTTTAATATTATGCAGAGTGCACTTTCGGAGTCAACGCTCCATCCTCAGTGCCTGCTGACAAACAACCACGAGTTAATTTAACATTCATAGCATGGCCACACTAAATCCCCAGGGATATACAGCATACCCTGTTCCTGTGGTGCAGAATACATAGGCCTGACTGGCAGGTTGATAAGCACCAGGGTGGCAGAACATATAAAGAATGTGAAAAAGTTCCAGACAGAAGACTCAGCAATAGCTGAACATTTTAGGGAAACGAACCACCAGATAAAGTTCGATGAAGTAAAAGTATTGGCAAAATTTAACCATTACCAGGAAAGAATAGTCCGAGAAGCAATAGAAATAGCAAAGTGTCCAAACAACATAAACAGAGAAGATGGCTACAGACTGAGTAAGCTTAGGAAACCAGTAATTCAACCCAGAAAGAACCTAACAAAACAGAAGTCACTAGTGGGCCGGTACCGGACCAAGTATCCAACACTACCTGGAAGGGAAGACTCCGCCCAAGACGACCAGACAAGACACCATTATATACCTGAGAAGGAATAGAACTCTTCTGAGAAAGCAGCACTCTCGTGCCTCAGAGAAAGCCCTAAGGAAGCTAGAAGCATGTCTAGCGAAGCGTCGGCAAACATAATGAAGACACTGTCAATACCCGAAAACCTTAATAGTTCTAAGGTAGAAGATTTTATTTATAATGATGGTGACGATAATATGGAGATGGAGAATCACGATGTTGGTATTGAAGACGATGCTGGTGGTACTCATGACGATGAGAGGAGGTTGGACGAGATAGAATTTTCTATTGATAATGATACTGAGAAGGAGGTATATATATTGTTATTAATATCATGATGATGGTGAGAGGTGATTGCAGGAGGTAGAATTTTCTATTGATGATGATAAGGAGGAGGTATAGCATTCTCTTATTTAAATGATAATGAGGTGAGAGGATATACAATTTTCTATTGTTGATGTTAGTGAGAAGGAGTTATACAATTTTCATATATGATGATTCTGGTGATGACGACAGTGGCGATGATAGGAGACGAGAGGTAAACGAATTTTTGTATGAAAAGTCATACATTCTGTTTCTATGAAATTTATGTATTCCTAGACTAGTCGTTTCTGAGTTATGAGATTTACGTATATATGTACCCTCACACGTGCGTAGGATTAGGATCAGGATTAATATGATTTGGGCAATCAACAACTAAATAGGTTATTATGCCCTTTACAGTAGTATAATGCTGTTTACAAGTCCCTGTTTTACTGTATGTCTCAAATAATATCAACTAATATATTATAAATACCGCTTTTGTCATATCCTAAGGGTATTAAATTTACTAATTTTCAATACAATTATTTCTTAACTAAATCCGTAAATACATTTTTATTTATTTATATTTGCTTAGAGATGTGTGCTTGTAACACGAGTTACGTTGTACCTATTTACACTTCTTACTACTGGCTTAATATTTTTAACTGCCTTTATATTTGGCCAATAATTAATAATTACTGTCCATATTTTAATACTGGCAATATACTTACTTATCCTATATAATAATACTATATACACTTTTTTCATTATATATTATATTACATGAACATATATTTTCTCCTTTACAAGTACATATTTTCAACTGGCATTATACTATAATTAGCCAATGTTATAATTAAATGACTTTTAATGTATGTACTTTTTTTTTTGAAAGTAATTAAAATCAATTTATCACTTACACTTACTGCATTTTTTCGTACACACTTACGTAAATGCGTACAGGCGTCACGCCGAATCTACTCTAAATGGACTCAGTATGTTAAAAAAAATATACTCCTTTGAAATCTGAAAAGCCGAAAGTCATGCTCCATATCTTTATCCTAACGCATCGCTTTAAGAAGTGCTATGGAAATTAGTTTATCGATCCTTTTATGATAACCGAAAAAGTGGTTCTATACGAATCTTTAGCGTCTCTAAAAGGTGTGTAGAAATCGAAACTTTTATTTTCATCTCTCTCTGATCCCCTCCCATAAGTAGATTTTGGCCAATTTGGGAGTTGCCCAAATAGACGGTAAATATGAAATTTCAACATTCTATGGCTAGTTGTTCTGGAGTTAGGCGAGACAATAAGTACCTGCGTATATACATACATGCAGACGTCAGACCAAGACTAATGAATAATTCCGTTGTAATCTTAAAACCGAACATTTTAGTTGGCACAATATTTCCAGTAGTTCGTGCAAGGAAGTTAAAACAGAACAACGAATAAATTGTGAAACAATCACAGCATCTACTTGTGCACCTCTCTAGAAGAATATAGATACGTCAGCACACGTATTCATGTAGTTGATGTACAGATGATTACCATCACATGATTTCCTCTCATTCAAAGAATGACAATCAATGTTCAATAAAAATCAATAGTCTTATACATATTTTTAACTGTTTAAAGTTTGATCATATCTGAAGTCTAATACAGAAAGCCATCATTCATATCCTTGGCTTCCTATACCCTTAGCTAATATTTTGCATTATATTAGGCTAATACAGGCCTAAGAGCTTAAGGTTGCCCACCCCTTCATAATTATACAGACTAAAGGGAATACCTTTGTAAATGGGATTTTCGCTATCTGTAATTCCCGAAAGGGCAATTTTACTAGTTATTTATGTTATGGGCGTGCTATTAATGCTATTACTTCGTTGATATTACTCCTCGTAATTAACGACTCTGGCTAGTTACTAAAGCGTATCTTCTCTTTGAGGCTAATTAGATATAACTTTTCTCGTATTTCTTGCCTGGGAATGCACCCTGAGTATTGAAATAAAAATTTATTTACGATACACTTTTGACGTAAATGTTAATGCGTTACCTTCGTTTAGTGTAAACCAAAAATTAGTGATTTGAATGGAAATTGTTTATTGTAGGTATACATAGTAATCGAAATTGAAGGTTAATATTAACATCGCGTGACAAAGATCTGGGCCACGTGGTAAATTATTGGCTCTCATGTAGATGAAATATGACTAAATAATATTCCATGTATGTTTACCTGATAAATGCAAATACAGTATTCTACACACACGCACGCGCACGCACACACACACACACACACACACATACACACACACACACACACACACACACACACACACGCACAATAAGTAACTTTTTCATTTTAGATTTCTTGGCAGGCTTAAATTTCAAGTACTCTTTACATAGATTTCTTATTATGGAAAAAATATAGAATTGATAGTGATAATATCAGCATGTCATCCAGTCCGTGGGAAATCAGCAGCATCTACGTCATTAGCAGACATTTCATGAGCATCTTAAAAATTGTTCCTTATTTACCAGACTATATTTCCTACAAAATATGTAAATTGAATATTTTAGATAGGGGGCAAAGTTAAATATTTTAGATAGTCAGCTTAGATATTTCTCAGCAATGGGTAATTATATAAGGGATAAGTTAATACTTTGTGGGCCGAATGGGCAAATGCCAGATTTAGGGCATTTAAGGACTGAGGTATTGTTTTAATGTTTATTTGTAAATGTTCATGAGAAAGGAGCTTGCAGAAGATGAGTAGAGGTTTCCGGTGGCTAGGTATCTTATCTGCACATCTATAATTTATATTCAGATGGGAAAACGTAAATCTTTCCTTTATCAGTATGTCGCGACTTCCCCTGTTCTGCAATTTAAAGTCAATCTAAGAGGCTTGGTGAAGCTTCGTGTAAGAGAGACTCTCTGGCATACCTGAGGGAAATATCCTTGGCCCCCTCTTCTACATAGTAATTGCTCTAGGCAATCTCACTAATTTTCCATTTCTGTCAGATCAATCTTCGCTTGTGATATCAACTTTCATGCCTCATGTGCTTTGATTTAAGATTAACGCAGAGACAAAAGGAGATTTCTTTTATATTGTGACTCGAATAAATAAAAATGATCATATCTGTTTATTTCTAATGTTTGAATAATTTTCTCTGCTTTAAATAGGACGGATGTGTCGATTGACTTCTAGTGAACACATTCCAGGAGAAAGTTCACTATACTTTTTTTTAATTTATTTTATTAAGAAAATTAATATTAAATAACATTGTAAAATTGTTCTTTTTTAAAAAAACATCTGAATTATGTATTGATCCCCTATGAGTTTTTGATAGTATATGGAGCCTTCATTTCTTACAAATTAGTTGTAGAGTATGATGCGGTGCCTTGGCTTTCAGCTCTAGTGGCTTAAGAATCAATAAAATTTTATTTTTCGAATTACACGGTTAAAAGAAAAAACATGCAAGGATTTATTAGCGCTAATACATCAACCCATCAATCAACCAACCGTTATAATTACCCATATAGAAACGAATTTAATAAATTAACTCCAAAACTCCAAGAAAAAAGTTCATGGAGCACTAAAAAATTATATAATTAAACATACCACCTCTACTACTACTACTCTCTACTAACAGATAACAGGCTGTTATGGAGATAGGATAAATGTTTTACCAATAAGCCATCTGCCCCATACGAAATCTTTCTAAATTTGTTAATTATTTTCAAAGCCCTCAATAACCGACCTCTGGAAAATTGCGTCAAACAATAACTACCTTTTAAAGCATTAAACCATTGCAGTCAGTATAGCAGATGCATAAAGTTTATATAATAGTCACGTAGAGTATTTTTATAGCGATTGATAAAATATTTATGGGTTTTATCATATTTGTTTTTATGTATTATAAAAGTGTTCAGTTAAAAATACAATAGTACGCCTAAGTAGTATAATGTTTCTTCTCTTTATTTATGTGTTACCCTTATGATTTGTCCTGCTTGCTGGTGACTATTTATGTTCGTTTACATATGATGTGGGATTATTTGTGAACATTGAAATTATGTTTATAATTGTTGGCCAATTGTTCTGTGTGTGTTAGTGTAATAGCTATTCACGTGTGAGTCTGTTCCTGTAATTTAGATTTTAAAGGCATTATATTTCCGTCCACGAAAACATGGTATATTAGTATGAATTGATGAGTTAAATTCAATAAACGTCCGTCACACAGGAGCTGGGAAAACACAGAATTCCCATTTGCTGGTGTAACATGCTTATAATCTCATCGCACCACGTAACCTATATATTTAAAAGACTGTCAAGCAGGGGCTGCGTAAACTAAGCAGATTTCCATTGTGAACTTTAACAATAGATACTCGTACATCTACATACTGGTAACATAACAGCACCGTCAATATTAATTGAATAAATACAAACGATAATAAGAAACCTCCCGTCGACGGGAAGCACCTGGAATGTAAACAATCGGGTTTGCCAACCTTTTACAGGAAAGGAAAACAATTACTGAAATATATCAGAAAATAACATATTAATTTTATTGAAAACTATTTACTATATCTAGCACTATAATTTATAATGAATCAGAATAATTTTTATCTCAATCAATCAAATTTTAGTAATCCCAGAAATTAAGACGTGGGTGGGGGGGGGCGGGCACACCAGAACATATTTGCATAGATCATCTATAATAAAGATCATATGAGAACAATATATGGTGTTTAAGCTTCGAATAATGTGGCTTATTACATAACAGATTGTTGTTTATGTAACATGAGTGGAAGTGGTGGTTTGCTGAAAGCTGAAAACAGAAAAATGCTGAATCAAAGTATCTCGATTGATATTCAAGATAGAGAATAAATGTATATAACGATATTTACAGTAAATTTAATTTGCAATAAGATTACAAGATTGCAGATACAATTTTTCGATCCGGCGTATATTCTCCCCTCTAAACCCCTCCCCAGCTTCAGTCATTAACAAACTTGATCTTTCATTTTACAAAAAATGATTAAATATCGAGTTCGGTAACGATCAAACAAAAGTTGCGACCGCTAGAGCGTTAACAGACAAATATATATAATTTTGAACGGACCTCATTTTCATCATCTCCTGAGTAGGATCGGTGGACATTTGAAAAAAAATTTTGATAGTCACGTCATGAGTACGACCTTAATAGCTGATTTCCCTTAGAGGAAATCTGCTAAAAAAACCGACGAGTAGAAAGGTTACTGAGGGCAGAAAAAAATAAAGTACGAATAACTCGCTTAATGTTTCAGTTATGAAAAAAAGGCATAGAACAACAATTTTAGACCATCAATAGGTTAACAACATTGGTTCTATTTCATTTTACGATCCTACTCATAATAAGGGAGATATTTAATTTTAAGATATTTGATTTTAAGTCCCCCTCCATAAATCCCCCACTATTCCAGGTCCGATTTTCGCCAATAACATATATGATATTTAGTGATGGCTGTAACGGATATATATTGATTGTAGTATAGAGCAAATAAACATCTTCCAGTAAAGAAAGATAAATGTTACCTGATAACGTCATCATATAATGTATTTGCACGTATCTCACAAAGTAAAAGTTCAATGAAAACTATATTTCTTATTAATCTTTAGAAGTGGTTCATGATATAACAGCTTATTGCTAATATGACGTCGGTAGGAGTGGGGGTTTACAGATGGCCAAAAACTAAAATAATCAATATAGCGGTTAATATTCAATATAGAGAAAACATGTGCATAACAAAATTGATAGAACATTGGAAATTACTCCTGTAAGCTCCCCCCCCCCCCCATCTCTCATTGGTGATATATGAGTCATTAACGAACTTGACCTGTAATCTTACATAAAACATTTAAATTCAGTTTGGTAACGATTAAACAAACATTGCGACTGTAAGAGCGTTAACACACACACACACACACATATATATATATATATATATATATATATATATATATATACAAAATGAGCTGCCCTTTTCTGAGGGTACCTGTATGGTCAGCCTCCTAACTGCCAGTTTATTGGTAATATTATTTTTTTTTTTTAATTTTGTTTATAAGGTATATGGAAATTTTGAATCTTATAAATTTAATGGAGCAAATTTGGGAGGTATCTCAGGTGAGAGGGCGTCTTAATATTTCATCTTTATTTTTTTATATTAATGACGATTTACAATTCTTATCAATGATTTTTGGATAAGTGTGGGTAAGACCTTGAGATCATCTTTTGTCAGATCATATTCTATTAATATCTTGACTGTTTTTGGATGGAGGACTCCTCTTGAGCCGAACAATAGCCCCATAACCGTATTGTCTTGGATTTGGTATTTGTTTGAGGAATAGAGGCAACATGGTTCGTATATTGCTTTCTTCTCTTGGTCCACCTCATCTGCTAGATTTTTGTGCATCTCAAAATGGACAGTATGATCTATTTTAAAAATACACACACACACACACACACACACACACACACACACACACACACACAAATATATATATATATATATATATATATATATATATATATATATATGTGTGTGTGTGTGTGTGTGTGTGTGTGTGTGTGTGTGTGAGTGCAGTTTTAAAGGTACCTCATTTTCGTCATTTTCAAGGCAGGATCGATGGACATTTGAAGACATTTTTCAAAAATCGCGCCATGAGTTCAACCCGAATACTCTTCAGGAAATTCTCATAAAAACTGAGTACAACTTAAACTTAATGATGTATTTATACTTTGATTTCAGTCGATTTCCCTTAGGAGAAATCAGCTATAGAGTTGGTACTTATGATTTCCTCAAATGTCTATCGAGCCTACCTTGGAGATGACGAAAATGAGGTCCATTCAAAATTCGGAACTCGGACTGAGGGAAGGGGAGGGGGTCAGGGGGATTTCGAAAATTCAAAATATGAGCCGACACTAGGATACGGATGTCCGGTGGACCGCAAGAGCCGTATAGCAGCACAGTGAGAGGGAAGGGAGAAAGACTCAAAGAATCAAATTTAATCTAATCTACTTTGTGAGGTAAATGCAAATAAGTTATGCGATGTCGTCATCATTTAAGATTTTACGTTCAATAGTTGTTTTAGAAGAAGAAACTTGCAGAAGCTCCAAAAAATTTCTTAATAAACGTTTATTAATGAGCAATTCACTGGAGCTGAAGGCCAAGGCACCGCTGCGCACTCTACAGACAATTCAAATTTAAATTATATGTCATAACATATTTAGTATCTACTTGCGAAAAGTTTAAATAATGTTTTAAGTATTTTAGCAGATTTCCCTTAAGGGAAATCAGCTATTGAGGTCGTACTCATGGCGCGATTTTCGAAATTTTTCTTCTAACGTTCGTTGACCAGGGGTAGGGAGGGAGGGTTTAGAGGGGGAGAATTTTGAAAATTCGAAATATTCCGTTACTATACGTCGGATCGAAAAAGTGTATAGATTCAATCTTATAGCAAATTAAATGTAATATAAATATTGTTATATACATTTATTCTCTATCTTGAATATTGACCGAGATATATGCATTTCCCAGCTTTTAGCCTTCAGCAAACCCCCACTTCTACTCATGTTAAATAAACAATACTCGTTTATGTAATAAACCACATCATTTGAAGCTTAAAAACCAAATATTGTTTTCAAGAGAAATTTATTATACGAGGTTCACGCAAATATGTTCTGGTGACCCCCACCCCTTCTTAAGTTTTATGACTACTTAAATTTGATTGCTTGAAATAAAAATTATTCTGATTCATTATAAATGACAGTACTAGTTATAGTAAATAGTTTCCAATCAAATTAATACGTTATATTCAGATATATTACAGTAATTCTTTTTCTTTCCGGTAAGAAGTCGGCAGAACTGTTTGTTTACGTTTCAGATGCTTTCCGTCGGGAGGTTTCTTATTATCATTTGTATTCATTTAATATTCACGCTGGAGTTATGTTAGTGGTATGTAGGTTTATCTATTGTCAAACTTCACGCGGGAAATCTGCTTAGTTTACGCGGCCCCTGCGTGACGAACTTTTTTTTAATTCACGGAAACATGTCGCAGTTAAAATATTTGTGACCATACTCCATAGTGATAAGGCTTTCACTTGTTATTTTGTACATTCATAATTCATATCTGGCATCTATCAGGTCTGAGTTAGGGGACCAACCAAATAAGTGAGTTTCCTCCTTTTAAGGCGAGAGGAAGATACGCTAAAATGGATCGAGGAAACTTTGTAACCGAACCTTCGAAAGGGTTTATCCTGCCTCTGAGATAGGGTTGGTATCCTTTTTTTTCCTTTTTTCTTTTAGAGAATTTTGACTTGAGAGAGGCCATAGTTTAGATGGTGGGACCCTGAGGGAACGGGCCTGGAGAGAGCAAGTATCCCCTGGGGTCCAATCCCATGGGCTTCTGCCACCCTCCCCCTCTCCCTTTCCTCTCCCAACAACACCGGCCTAGTTCACTCAACTCTTCTTATTTCTACCACCTTTAATTTTGTTCACACTTCTCAGTCGTCCAGATATCGCTGGAGGCCGATGCCATGAGATGAAGATACATAGGCTTTAGTGTAAGCATGATGAATATTGCAGTGATACCAATCGTGAGGGAGGTGCTCTTGGTCAGAGTATCTCAACAATCGTATACAATATTATTGAAGTCTACAGGCACTGAGTGAGTGACAATTTATTATGAACGTTTTAGTTCGTCATGCTGCTCACTTCCTCAACATGTTCTAATTTGAGAATGAGGGGAGGCTTTTCTGTCATTCTCTGATTAGAACATTCTGAACTAGCAGTATGACTTGCGAAACGTTATTGGAAAACTGCAAGGCAAGGCCAGTACCTCTAGACGTTCTCAATAATAATGACATGGGTGCCTGAATAAAATGGAGACTGTTTTTTTACTTCCTTGTACGAAGTGATGGAAGTATTGTAATTTCGAAAATGATCGGTTTCAGATTTCAACGGCATTATCCTTTTTGACTTTCCCTGAAGTTATTCTGACTAGTTTCGGCGTGGCGTCGATAAGCATCTCGCATAGCTAAAAGACGGCCAGTCGTAGAATTCGGAAGTTTCTTATTTAGGATTACTATAACATCTTCCATTTTATCAAAGTCAACTATGGGGGAGGGGGGGGTTAAAGAGATGGGAGAAAATATGTAAAATTCTTCTTACGTAGATCTATGAACATACATATCCATGGTATTTTTCGATTAGATGGAATGGAACGGAGATTTAGCATATTATTTTCAAATGAAATCAAATGTAAATGAAGTGCATCAAACCCCTTCGTTTATTTCATTTAATAGGAGTATAAGGAATTCATATAGTGATCACATTTTTCTATATGGATATGCAGGAGTATATACTTGGTCCTCAATTACTGGATGTATGAATATTTGTACTTGCAATGGATATTCGTAGGTTCATTGGTGCAATAGAGGAATACAAACTAGTTCATTTTCTCGACACTGCATATACTAAGCAAATTTCATGTGTGTTAATTTTTGCAAAACACGTTCTTTATTCGTTTAATTTATATACATATTATGAGTGTGTCGCCATTTTTAAGATTAAATAAACTAGAATTAAAATATGGTGGCTATTCAAAGTACAGTTCCTTCACTGGATCAAAAATCACAATATCTCCGGTATTATGAATCGGATCGAAAAATGCTATAGAACCAATCTAGTTAAACTATTAATGAATTTTTTTTTTTCAACTCAAATATCAATAGTTTTTCTTTTTTGAAAACTTTTTTGTTTTCTGCCTTCAGGAAGTTCCCACTTCTACTCGTCGGGTTTTTATTTAGAAAAAAAGTATATATGGTGAAATTAGATCAGCAGTGTGTCATATCAGAGCATGGGAAATCTGTTTAGGTTATGCAGCCCTTGCGTTATGCAGCCCTTGCGTTATGCAGCCCCTCCCCCTCCTGTTGAGGGCTGTTAACACAGCTAGTTACTTCCGGTTGGCATTACAGACCTTTAAGATATTAGCTGCCCCCGAGCGAGACTCGAGGAATTCCTGATCAGAGTTTTTACTTAGTGTGTGACTTATTGGACGTTCAATCTCCTTTATCCATGGAGAACCTGGAATGAGTTGCCTCCAGTAGACTTACGGGGACCATTGTGCCCGGAGGGACTATGGCCAATTCACGCAGTCAGCCTGTCTATGGATGGGATCTAAGAGAATCATAATCGTTAGTCATCCCGAGGGGCTGCCAGACGTAAACACTCTTAGGACTTCCGATGAACCTTAAGCTATACGAACCTAGAGAGTTTGACGAGCTTTACGAACCTGTGTTTGCGAGCTCGTGAAATAATGTTCTACAGCTAGTTAGTAAGTTCTTATAATGAGAGAAAGAAAATATTGTTGTTGTTTTTTTTTTGTTTTGTTTTTTTACACGTCGGGGATTAAAATAAAATAAAGAGATGGTTGAGAATTTCCTATATGATGGTTCGATATATGAAGTCCAAGTGGAGAAAGTGTGACAGTGTAGTTGATCATTGTATGGGGAAAGTCATGTGGAAAAGGAGGATAGGAGAGAGAGAGAGAGAGTTCCAATAGAGAATCTTGACAGCAATGGTGCAACTGCAACTATGTTGACTTTATTGAAAAGACTATGAACTAAATATAACTATTACACGTTACTTGGTAATGCCATTATACCAAAACACAATATGCGTTTAAACTCAATATGGTTCGAGGGGGAGGGGGCTACAATCTCTTTCCCTCACCTCGCATTTAGAATATAAATTAAATTATTTTTAGGGTGCCGCTGTTACTTATTTACGCCAGGTTCAAATTTTTACTGTTTTGAGTAAATCATTTAAGTAAAATAATGGTGATAACACTCAAGCGGTAGCGGACGTTGTCGGGAGGTTAACACAGTTAATTGTTTTCACTTATTTCCTGTGAAATGTTGTATTTGCTTTGTACTCACATTAAATAAATAAATATATATATATATATATATATATATATATATATATATATATATATACACACTAGCTAAGGTACCCGGCTTCGCCCGGGAATTCATTTTAGGCTGAATAAAGATGGTATTTTTTTGGCAAGGCTTTACTATCCACAATATTTTGGCATTTCCCCTTCACAGTTTTTAGGGTTATTTTCCCCGTCACAGTTTGTATTCCCGTCTCCTGTGCATGTAGGTTTTTTTATAACGTAAAGAACAGTATATATCATAGTCTTGGGAAGTATTCTGTCTTCCAAACCATCGATGAATTAAAGTTTCTTTCCCCTTGATGCGGTACAAAGGTAAATAGTGACAGCTGTTTTAGATACATCATAACCGAAAAACTAATAGAAAATGAAATATCGTAAATTTTTATTTCAGGCCTCCCATATAACCCCCACTTCCGTTTGAACCTATAAATATTAATATAGTTTTTAATCATGGAAGAATTAATGCTAATTCACATACCGAGTTTTGTTAAATTCGGTTCAACCGTTAGTGCCAAATAAAATAGTTGGCTCCCGCTTTAGTGTTTGGTGTATATCTCGTTTATACTTTGTTATACGGCAAAAGTGAATATAACAAATGTTACTCTAAATAACAGAATAAACAATTTTTGATGAGCGTATCTGCCGAAAAACCAATAGGAAACGAAATATTGCTATTTTTAATTTCAGGCCCCCATTACAACCCCCACTCCTGCTCGCCCCTAGAAATATTGGTACATCTTATTATCATGTAGGAGTTACCGCAAAATCCACGTACCGAGTTTTATTTAACTCGGTTGAGTATTTTGTGCCAAATAAAATTGTTGACTGCCGCTATAGTTTTTACGGTATAACTCATTTATACTTATGTATACGACAAAAGTGTACATAACAAAAGTTACTCCGAAAAATCAATGCGAAACGAAATATCACTATTTTTAATTTCAGGCTTCCCTTACAACCCCCACTTCTGTTCGTCTCAGAGAATATTAATATAGCCTAAACTCTAAGTTGGGTAAGTAGTAATATACATAACAAGTTTCGGTTCAGCCGTTTATGCGTGAAAAGGTAACAAACAAATAAACAAACATACACGAAAGAAACAAATTGCAGATATGGTGTCTATGACATGTGAAACGAAAAAGTATCATGAAATTTCGAGAAAAAAATCAATGTACAGACAGAGGTTACAATTTTAGATTTATATATATATATATATATATATATATATATATATATATATATATAAATCTACGTAGTAAAGTCCATAATTTTCCGGTCTGTCCTGCTTGCCCTCCTTGAAACGTGCCGGGAGCTGCACGCCTATGCAGGTCCATGCCTGCTCACTCCATACCCATCGCCCGCACTTCCTCAGTCTTGTCAGGCAGTGTCCAGCCTTAAAGGAAACTCCCCATTTTTACAACAGAACAGTGCGGTAAATAAATTCTTTTGTAAAGAGGGTCTTACTCCTGCGCAAATTAAAGAGCGCTTGGATTGTGTATACAGGCAGTCCTCCCCCTCGTATTCCACAGTGAAAGAATGGGCAAAATTATTTAAGTTAGGGAGAGAAAGTCTAGAAGATGACCCACGTCCCGGTCGCCCACTTTAAGCTGTCACTTCTGAAACAATCCATCTTGTGGAATCTGAATTGCTGTCTGACCGACGACTGAAAACCAAGGAAATAGCAGCAGGTTGGGGCTTTCAAAATCAAGTGTTTTGAGGATCATCAACGAACATTTGCATATGAACAAGGTTAGTGCAAGATGGATTCCAAAAATTCTTTCAGCTCATCAAAAACAGGAACGAGTTCACTGCTGCAATGAATTTTTACGCGAGTATAATGCCGACCCAAAGAATTTTTTGGACTCAATTGTAACTGGGGATGAGACAATGGTTCTATATTATGACCCACTCAGCAAAAGAGAGTCCATGGAATGGAGAGACGCAGTCAACAAAAAAGATAATGACCACACTGTAAAGGAATACTATTGATAGATTTTAAAGAAAGGAATACCACAATGAATGGTGAGTATTATGCAGGCCTACTTCACCGGTTACGAGACGCCATTAAAGAGAAGAGGTGAGGGAAGTTAAGCAGAGGCGTCCGCCTCCTTCAGGACAATTCCCCTGTCCACACAGCATTGATTTCCAATGCCGCTGTGAAGGACTGTGGATTCCAAGAAATCTCTCACCCACCCTACAGCCTAGACTTGGCCCCTAGTGATTTCTACCTTTTCTCAAAATTAAAATCTGACCTTCATGGAAGGCGATTTAACACCGACGAAGAGCTCCAAGCAGCAGTGGAAGAACATTTTTTTAACAAAGAAGAAAATTATTTTTTTCATGGTATAGAAATGTTGCCAAAGCGTTGTAATAAGTGTATTGAACTTAGAGGAGAATATATTGAAAAACAGTAAAACCAATTTTTTTCTTTCACCTTTCCTTCTATCGCAGGCCGGAAACTTTTGGACCTTACTACGTATATAACTAAGTCCCACAATGTATACTCTGATACGGCTTTGACAGGAAAATGTACATATGTACATTAGAGATGCTATTTATTATAATAAATGCAATCCTTGATTACGATTTGAATTGGTCAGAGTATGTCAAATAGTGGAGAGGGATTGATTAGGGCCTTAATTTCTTTATTCTTCAAAACTAAAATTTCTATAAGTGCCCGAACAGCCCTTACGGTAAAATAATAAGCTGGGACTGGAACTGCAATTGTACACATTTAAGCCTTGCCAAAAAAATAAATAACATCATTATTCTGCCTCAAATGATTTCCCGAGCGAAGCCACCCTAGCTAGTATATATAAAATTTTGAACGGACCTTATTTTCGTCATCTTCTAGGTCGGATCGATTGACATTTGAGGAAATCCGGCGTCATGAGTATAAACTCAATAGCTGATTTCTCCTTATAAGAAAATTGACTAAAATCGAAGTTTCGACTCATCATTATGTTTAAGTTGTACTCAGTTTTTAGCAGATTTTTCTGAAGGATAATCAGCTATTGAGTTTGTACTCATGACTCGATTTTTGAAAAATGTCTTCAAATGTCCATCGATCCTACCTAGGAAATGACGAAAATAAGGTCCGTTCAGTGTATATATTTGTCTGTTAACACTCTTGCGGTCGCAATATTGTTTAATCGTTACCAAACTCGGTATTTAAATGTTTTATGTAAGATTAATGATCAAGTTCGTTAATGGCTGAAATATGAGCAATGAGTGGGACGTCGGATCGAAAAATAGAACAAAATCAATATTAATGCAATTTTAATGTTCCATAAATGTTGTTATGTACATGTTTTCTGTATATTGAATATTAACCGGGATATTTCCATATTTTAGTTTTGGGCCATCTGTAAACTCCCCACTCCTAATAATGTCATGTTAGTAATAAGCTATTATATCCTGAAACACTTCATCCAAAGTTAAATACCAAATATAGTTTTATTGAACTTTTACATTCTGAGATACATTAAAACACGTTAAGTGAATTTTGGCTACATTATAGCCAGGGTGGACCTAAGAATTTGATTTAATGAGTTGGTCACTAAATAAATTCCTATTGCTCAAGTGAGAATCGAACTCGGCACTCTAGGTTTATCAATTGAGATGAAGACCAGCGCCTTAGCTCACACGGCTAACCTGAGCCTCCAGTGAGGTTGTGTGTAAGGGCGAATGTTGAGGTAGTTAGTGTAAAGGTAAAGGGATGGAAGTCCCTCGCCATGAGCTGATGTAAAGAGTTAGCTGGAGGGACACCGGCTTGATCCTGTTCCCGAGGGCTTCAGCACCTATTAATTCTGGACTAGGGTCTCCAGGGAACCGTTGCCAAGTCTCAACTAGTAGAGCAACCATCCCAGCCAGCAACGGGGAATTCACAGTGTACGGTTGCTCTTACTATCCTTTGGGACCTCCCCTACTATTTAATGAGTTTTCGAGAAATTGTTAACTTAGGGTAAATTAAGAATGACCTCAAAACAATCTAATCCTGAGAGCGGCCTCGACGAAGTATTTAACCATTTATGTCTACCTGGTGGTCAGTCGATTGAGATGTATATTGTGTATTGATTTCTCCATTGTGAAAAATGTTACGTATAAACAGGGCCCCCGTAAGGGCTACTGGCGCCTGAGTGACAAAAAGGAATTTGGCACCCTTTAAGGCATTTTGAAATATCTTTCTTTCTTTTGATGGTAGGTAGGTGCTTGAAATAAAGCAAATAAGTGAACTTTAAAAGTCATATTTATTTGTAGACTAAAATATCAAAATGAAATAAACAGAATAAAATCTAAATCTTTTTTTTGTGCCCTTGGTTTTGGCGCCCCTAAAGGATGTTGCCCGTGTGCATTGCACACTTTGCACATATGGTAGCGGGGGCCCTGTGTATAAAATAATACAGGGTCCTTCAAAAAGAATGACCCGATTTCATGAGACTATATCTTATTAACAGACAGTAATACAAGATTGCAATAAAGACACATGTATTTAACCGGTGTTGAAGTTTTATGGTGTCATCATCATCATCATCATGTTCCATTTCCTGCATCGCATCACAGAATTCCATCCGTTTTGCTTTGTCAGCTCGTGTCAGTGCCTGAACCAGCTGCAGTCTGTATGGTTTCATCTGTAGTCGTCTTATCAGAACACGCCATAGTGTTACCGCTCATCTTAAGGTCACGGCTAGCTGTAGATATTGGCTTGCGTGGGCTCCGCTGAAAAGCCTCTTGGATTCTCCTTACGTTTTTAGCAGACTTCCCTTAAGGGAAATCAGCTATTGAGGTCGTACTCATGACGCGATTTTCAAAAATTTCTTCAAATGTCCTTCGATCCTACCCAGGAGATGACGAAAATGAGGTCCGCTCAACATTATATATATATATATATATATATATATATATATATATATATATATATATATATTTATTTGACTGTTAACGCTCTAGCGGTCGCAAATTTTGTTTGATTGTTACCAAACTCGATATTTAAACGTTTTATTCAAAAAGACAGATCAAGTTCGTTAATGGCTGAAATCGGACCAGGAGGAGGGGGGGGGGGTTTAGAAGGTGGATTTTCGAAAATTCGAAATATCTCCGTTACCATACGTCGTATCAAAAAAGTGTATAGACTCAATCATATTGCAAATTAAATTTACTATAGATATTGTTCTATACATTTATTCTCTATCTTGAATATTAACCGAGATATTTGCATTTTTATTAAATGGTGGCGGATAACGGACGAGCGAGTTTCCCCAAAAGCTAGTTCGGCCGTTTCCGTAACTGTTCGGCGCCCGTATTGACATTTCTTTATTGTATAACTTCACGACGGAAATCTGCTTAGTTTACGCAGCCCCTGCGTGACGGACTTTCTTCTGGAGTTCGCGGTCGACCCCCCCCCCCCCCACAAACATCCAGTGTCCCGTAACTGTACGAACCGACGTTGGATGTTCTTGGCAGAAGGCGGAGGATACTGCACGTTTAATCTCCTACGGAAAGCACGTTGCTCCGTGACAACAGAATTGGTCTTCGCGAACTCAATAGCACAGAACGATTTTTGTTCAGGTGTAGCCATTTCGACGCTCGCGCGGGAACTGCTGTGAGTAGGGATTACGACAGAACACTAGATAAATATCGATAGAGCACACTACTGGCAACCATTCGAAACTTACAACTACGCCCTTTGTAATGGCATGCAACGTGTTCTGCTCCGATGCTGGTGTAAAGCACCATAAAGCTTTGAAATCAGTTCATTCTTTTTGAATGACCCGTATATTAAGCTCTAATGTCCTGGATAGAATTGTATTCCTTGAATGGTTGAATTAGGTTTTACCATCTTGATATTAATCGTAGTAAAGAGGGTTTACTATAAAGGCTGAAAACGAAAAAGCACAAAAACTCAGCTAATATTTGAGTTAAGAGTAAATGTATAAAAAAATAACAATAGTTGAGCATCAGTAGTTTAACAAGATTGGTTCTATACAATTTTTTAATCCGACGCTTTACAACGGGGATATTTTGAATTATCAATTTCTACCTTCTCTACCCCACCCACAGTGTTGAGTAAATCAATTAAATATCGAGTATGGTATTGATCAAATAAACATTCGCGCCTTCACACAACGTATTTGTATGCACCTCACACAATAAACGTCCAACGAAGACGATAATTGGTATTTATCAATTCACGATGTAACATGTCATTGTTACTATGACATGAATAGCAGTGGGGGTTTACCGAAGACTTAATACTAAAACAAATCGGGGATAATAATCAGGATAGCGGAAAAACAATATTTATAGTTAATGGTCTATAAATATTGTTATACATGCATTTTCACTATCTTGATTATTAACGGACAAATTTTTTTAGTTTTCAGCTTCCAGTAAACCCCCACTCCTATTTTTGTCATAGTAACAATAAGCTGTTATATCATGGAATCACTTTATTCGAAGCTTAAATGCCAAATATTGTTTTCATTGAACTTTTACTGTTTGAAGTACCTACTAATATTTGCTATAAGATTGATTTCATAAAATTTTTCAGTCCGACATATAATTACAGAGATATTTTGAACATTCGAAATTCCCCCTTTCTATGTCTGATTTCTGCCATTAACAAATTTAATCTTTATTTTTACATAAAAATAAAGATTAAATTTTGATAATTCAAATAAAGGGTTAGAACCGCCAATATAAATGATACTATTGTCATACCTCTCGATGGAGACCGTCATCATTGGCTGCGGTACTCAACCATCAGCCAATGACGACGGTCTCCACCGAGAGGTATGACAATATTAAATATTGAGTTTTTAACGATTAAACAAACATTGCGACCGCTAGAGCGGCAATAGGCAAAAATGTATAATGAACGGACCTCATTTTTGTCATCTCCTGTGTAGGACCGATGGACGTTTGAGGAATTATTTCGAAAATCGCGTAATGAGTACGACCTCAACCTGATTTCCCTCGAGGGAACTCTACTAGAATTGCATATAACTCGGTGAACAATCAAGATAATGAAAAAAATGTATACTACAAAAGTTATAGGCTATTAAATTCGCAAAAAGATTGGTTGTATGCATCTACTTGGATATGCATTGGTTGCATGCATCTATCTTACTCATGAATTTAAAATTCTTCTCCTTTAACCCCCCCCCCTCCCACTATATATATATATTGTTTTGATCGGAATTCCATTTTCTTCTCAGTTATTTCCTGATTTGGATTTATGGACATTGAAGAAAATATTCAAAAATCGCGTCAGGAATACGACCTCAATAGCTGACGTGCGTTACGGGAAATCTGCTAAAATAAATATCTGTCTGTTTGTACCTCACTCTGCCATGAGGGCCTAAAAAGTTTTTTATTTCTAGCTCCGTTTCCATACATCTCTCTCTCTCTCTCTCTCTCTCTCTCTCTCTCTCTCTCTCGGACACACACACACACACTCTTGCTTCCGGATACCTTGCATTTAATTATAGTCAAAATAGCCGAATGAATTTTTACTCCTTACGTAAATGAACACGTTGCTAATCAAAAGCTTCCCATCAAGCTCGATGTCATCTTGGACATAGAACTTTTATAGTAAATTTTATTTAAATTACTAAAGATATCTCGAAAAATGTATAAAGGAAAAAAATACGTGGTTTACTAGTGGTGACTACTACTGGAGAGTATTCATTGGAGAATCGACATTTTATTGCTCAGAAAATAGAAATCAGCAAAGCAAACAATAAGTCTTCATCGAGGTGCGTAACTATATTACAGTACGTGAGAGATATGTGTTGAGACCAGTGGTTTTGACAATCTATTCAAATGATATACAAAACACTAATAAATAAGACTGCAATCAGACGTATGTTGAAGATGTGGTTATTTAGTTAGCAAGCTCGCCAAACACCATAAATGAGAGAGTAGAAAGGCCAAGTGGTAATTCTTGGTGGATTGGTGAATGGAGTAGGTAAAAAAAAAAAATAATATAGGATATTTCTATTTTGCTTGGTTGAGGTGTCTCGTTCATATTCTAATCAACATTTAAAGCCATTTTTCAAAAAAGAACCTAGAGCACCCTCGATTACTGAATACTTCTACATTTACATGAAACTTAAAAAAAGTTTCAAACGGTGAAATTTAAAAAAACTCTCTCCCTCTCACTTTCTCTCTCTCTCTCTCTCTCTCTCTCTCTCTCTCTCTCTCTCTCTCTCTCTCTCTCTCTCTCTCTCTCTCTCTCTCTCTCTCTATCCCTCTCCCTCTGTCTCCCCCTCTCTCTCTCCCCCTCTCTCTCTCCCCCTCTCTCTCTCTCACACACACACACACACTCACCCTCGCCCCCCGGTCTCCCCCCCCCCCTCCACCTCTCTCTCTCTCTCCTCTCTCTCTCTCTCTCTCTCTCTCTCTCTTCTCTCTCTCTCTCTCTCTCTCTCTCTTTCTCTCTCTCTCTATATCTCTCTCTCTCTCCTCTCTCTCTCTCTCTCTATCTCTCTCTCTCTCTCTCATTCTCTCTCTCTCTCTATCTCTCTCTCTCTCTCTCTATCTCTCTCTCTCACTCCCTCTCTCTCTCTCTATCTCTCTCTCTCTCTCTCTCTCTCTCTCTCTCTCTCTCTCTCTCCCTCTCTCTCTTCTCTCTCTCTCTCTCTCTCTCTCTCTCTCTCTCTCTCTCTCTCTCTCTCTCTCTCCCTCCTCCCTCTCCTCCCCCTCTCTATCTTTAACATTCCTCTCTCACATTCTTTATTCTGAGTAACTTGATTAATTCAACTAAGGTCACTTCAAAAGCTGAATTAAATTATTTTCTTATGTATATAAGAAAATTAGAGGGGATGAGTTTATAATTCTCTCCTTGGTAGAGTGGGGGGGGGGCGAGTGAGGGATAGAGCGGGCAGCTGAATAATGTTGAGAAGAACCTGAGAGAGGGGTTGGGCCAACTAATCAGAGTTTTTTCCTGATAGTGTTGTGAGGTGGGCGGAGGGCGAGGTGCCCATGGGAGGGGAGGCTCACCCTATCCTCATTTTCCCTCATTCCCCTGTAGCGGGTTCTACTCCCGCGGGACCAGGGTACAGTCCCCCCCAGCACCTAGCCTCCTCATACACTCACTCTACAAACCGAACCTCTCACCCCGCTACCGTCCAAGAAGTAACGGGTAATTTAATAATTTTTTTTTAAAGCAGATATTGAGGTTGAGGTAAAATTTCTTCAAATGTACATAAATCCTACCCAGAGGATGACGAAAATGGGGTCCATTCAAAACTGTATATATATATATATATATATATATATATATATATATATATATATATATATATATATATATATATATATATATATATATATATATAGGGTGGGCCACAGGAAACTGACGGTTTGAAAATAGTAATTACTCTGTTAGTTTTGAAGACAGACACATTATACAAAAATATAGCTTTATGCTATTCTTAAAAAAATACATTACTTTATTTTTTAAAAAGTCCGTCACGCAGGGGCTGCGTAAACTAAGCAGATTTCCCACGTGAAGTTTTACAATAGAGAAATTTCGCAAATCTAACAAATGTAAGAACGAAATCGCCTTTTGCACTCTTTGATAAGGGAAGTAATAATTCTGATGCAGGTATTAACAAAATATGCTTGCGAAAACAAAAGTTGCACTCCTCACGAAGGGAATATAATAGACTGGAAACAACAGGAATGACGCAGAATCAATTGAACTTAAAAGGGGAAAAAAACTTCCACGTTGAAGTTCTATATGAGGCAAGTGGAAGTAAAAGTCTTATAAAGGTCAGGAAAAAATGGAGGGTGAAACGTTTTGGGCATATTCTAAGGCACAACGATTTCATCACAAATATATTCAAAGGTAAGATCGTTGGACATAGGGGAAGAGGGAGGCCTAAAATATTCTTTTTTGTAGACATCAAACATCTTATGGATTTCGGTGGGATTAATATATGAAAAGAGCAGCTTCCGAAAGATCACAAAAGTGTTGAAGTTGGGTTGCAACTGCAATACCAGCCTTTAGGTCATGATGATCATTTCGGTAATAAAGTTTCTTCAAATGCTCATCTATCCTACTTAGGAGAAGACGAAAATGAGGTTCGTTCAAAACTACATGTGTATATGTCTGTTGGCGCTGTAAACCTTAAAGATCTTTAGCCGCCTTCGAGCGGGACTCGACTGATCTATCTAAGTTTTAGATAAACTAGATATGCAACACCCGTTAACCAAGGAGGGCCTGGGATGAGATGTGTCCAGTTGCCTGACGGGGCCCATTTTACTTAGAGGTCATGTCCCCAAAGGCCAGTTTGCTACTCATTGGAATCTAGGGGAGTCATGTCCTAATGTCCTTCGTCATACCGACGGACTGTCAGTGTGATTTGCTTACTAGACTCCCGTTATCCACTACACCAGCGCCCTATGGTAGTCCCACCTATTCACGTACTGGCCATGCTTGATATTACATAACTTAGGTGATTTAAATTTTGATGACGGACACTCAACCACCGATCTATGGGCGACCTTATATAAATATGTAGCGCCCCAGTATATAAGTGTATATATATATATATATATATATATATATATAATTGTAACCTCTGTCTGTACATTGATTTTTTTCGCGAAATTTCACGATAACTTTTCGTTTCATATGTCATGGACACCATAACTGCATTTTGTTTCTTTCGTGTATGTTTGTTTGTTTGTTACCTTTTCACGCATAAGCGGCTGAACCGAATTTTATGAAACTTGGTATGTATATTACTACTAGCCCAACTTAGACTTTAGGCTATATTAATTATCTCTAAGACAAACAGGAGTGGGGGTTATAAGGTAGGACTGAAATTAAAAATACCAATATTTCGTTTCCTATTGTTTTTTCGGAAAATATGTACATAACAAAAGTTATTTATTTTGTTATTTAGAGTAACTTTTCTTATATACACTTTCGTCGTATACCGAAGTATAAATGAGTTATAGGCTAAAAATTATAGCGGGAGTCAACAATTTTATATGCCACGAAAGACTCTATGGAACTAAATAAAACTCGGCACGTGCATTAGCACTAACACCTTCATTATAATAAGCCCTACCAACATTTCTAGGGACGGGCAGGAGTGGGGGTTGTAAGGGAGGCCTGAGTTTAAAAATAGCTGTATTTCGTTTTCAATTGGTTTTTCTGCAAATATGCACATGACAAAAGTAGTTTATTTTTCTATTTAAAGTAAATTTTGTAATATTCACTTTTGTCGTATAGAAAAGTATAAACTAGACATACACTAAAATCTAAAGCGGGAGCCAACAATTTTGTTGGGCACTTACGATTGAACCGAACTTAGCAAAACTCGGTGTGTGAATTAGCGTTAATTCTTCCATGATTATAAGCTATATTAAAAATTTTAGGTTCAAAGGGGAGTGGGGATTATAAGAGAGGCTGAAATGAAAAACTCGCTTTTTTTTATTTTGTATTTGTTTTTCGGCAAATGTGCACATAACAAAAGTTGTTTACTTTGTTATTTAGCGTAACTTTTGTGTGCATTCACTTTTGTCGTAAAATAAAGTAAACACGGGATATACGCTAAACGGGATTCAATAATTATATTAGTACTTATTTAAGGGGTTTTAATAAATGAATATTATGACAAATGATGTTATGTTTTCGTCTTATATGATAGTTCAAAGTATTATTCGGATTAGTAAGGTTATAAATCTTCGTCACCCCTCCTCATTTATTTATTTTTCCTAGAAAATAACTTTGTTATTTATTTCCAATAGAAATATAAACTATAAGAGCATTTCCATTATTTAATTTGTATAATGTACCTTGATGTTATTGAAACAAATATGTAATATCATGACAATTAAACGTTAATGGTAATGTCATGTTGACAAAAAACAATATGCGTTTAAACTCGATATGATATTTTCGGGGTACCACTATTATTTAATTCCATCCGGTAGATAAATTATTAAAATAATGTTTTTAATCAATAATTTAAGTAGAAGAAAGTTGAGAAGTCTCACGCAGGAGCGGAAGATGACGGAAGCCTTACCAGTTAATTGAGTTTACTTATTTCCCGTTTGGCATTACTGGAAGTGATTTCCAGTGAGATTCACTATTACAAATATAATCTTACGTGCAAAACTTTGCCTAAACTATGTGAGTTCGGATTGGCTTTTGGAAGGAAATATGTTCATTATAGATGATATTTAATTGTAATAAATGCTACCCATGATTATGGTTTGAATTATTGAAAAACGGCGAGTCAAAAAGTGCACAGGGATAGATTAGGAACACATTTTCACTTATCCTTCAAAAAAAAAAAAAAAAAATTCTATTCTATTAATCCCCAAAAGGTACCCTTCAGGGTTGGCTATTTCGGAAAATCATTACGTCGTGGGGGGAAGTGTAATTGTATACATTGAAGTCTTACTATCAAAATACCATCATTAGTCAGTCTAGAATGATTTCCCGGGCATCGCCAGGTACCTTAGCTAGTATATATATATATATATATATATATATATATATATATATATATATATATATATATATGAATGTTTATTTGAGTATTTACAAATAAATAAAAAGTCCGTCACGCAGGGGCTGCGTTAACTAAGCCGAGTTCCAACGTGCGCCACGTATTTGCATTTATCTCAAAACTTAATACTTCAATGAGAACAATATTCGGTATTTAAGCTTCAAATAAAGTGCTTCATAACGTAACAGAATATTTTTAATATGAGATGAGTAGGGGGGGGGGTGGGGGTTTAGTGAAGACCGAAAACTAATAAAGGCAAATATCTCAGTTAATAATCAAGATAGTGAAAAAAATGTACATAAAAACATAGAGCATTACATTTGCTATTAAATTGGTTCCATACAATTTTTCGATGCGACTCATAATAACGGATATAATTATAAACGGAAAATGGTTCCCCATGGTCCAATTTCAGGCTTTAACGAACTTGATCTTTCTTTTTTTATTAAACGATTATATATCAAGTGTGGTAACGATAAGACAAAACTTGCGACCGCTAGAGCGGTAACAGACAAATACATACATATACAGGTATGGTGTTGTTTTTTAGAGTTTTGGTCAATGTTGGTGAACAAATCTTAGTTCATTCCAACATTTCGAGAATATTTATTTTATCTTCTTCAGGGCTAAAAACTACAGGTACTACTTTATATATATATATATATATATATATATATATATATATATATATATATATATATATTGCACATTGTTATTAGAGTGTAACAGATAGTGTTTGTGTTAATTCTACTTACCAAGTCTAAAGATACTTAAAAACTATTCTACATTATTGTTGTACCTCTGTTTACATTAGGAGTACTAAGTATAACCTATCCAAGCCTGTTATATTCAGCTTGGTCACTGCCTTATGTCTTTGTATCACTATGGTTTATTGTCTTTATTTTGTTGAACTATATTATAATGGCACAATTTATTATAAATAAAACATGACACACACATAAACACAATGATTCTTAAACTACGAAACGCCATACCACTAACTAACATATTTACAGCTTAAAAACTTATCTACTAAAACCAAAAAATGAAATAAATAGAAATCCTAGTCACGAGCAAAAATAAAATAAACCCTACTGAAGCAATCAATAAATAAATGTGAGCATATATCTGACGCCCATGCATTATATATGTATATATATATATATGTGTGTGTGTGTGTGTGTGTGTGTTTGTGTGTGTGTGTGTGTGTGTGCGCGCGTTTGTGTGTGTGTGTGTGTGTGTGTGTGTGTGTGTGTGTGTGTGTGTGTGTGTTAACGCACTATCAGTCGTAAGGTTTGTTTGATCGTTACCAAACTCGTTATATTAGCGTTTCATATGAAACTAACACATCAAGTTCGCTGACTGCTGAAATTGGTTCGGAGGGAGAGGGGATAGGTTCAGAGGGAGAGAAAATATAAAAATTCAAAATACGGGTATATCCCTCCGTACGGATCGAATAACTAATGTTTCTTGTAAATTTAATAAACGTTCTTTTATACATTTTTTCTCATTTTATAAATTTTCGGTCTTTAGTAAACCTCCATTTTTAGTCATTGCACTGTAACAATAAGCGAATAAATCATGATTCCAATCTTAAATACCCGATTTTATTTTTAACAGATCTATAATTGATTAGATATATGCTAATACTTTGTCTGATTGCGTCGTAAAAATTTTATTAACCACCGACTTCTACTCATCAGATTTTTGGAAATATACGACATAATGAGTTGAGATCGGCAGTGTGTCATACCAGCAGGTGGGAAATTTGCTTAATTTATGCTGCCTCTGCGTGACGGACTTTTATTTATGATTCCAATTTGCACATCTCTGGGACTGGGTAAGGTTTTGATTGTAGGTGGCTCCCTAGATCTCGGTTATAGAGACTGCCTGGGGCTGGGAGTGCTTTCTCCCGACCTGGACCGCAAAATAGGAAAAGGACATTACCTCGGATATTATGCCGGAGGGAGACGGCGACTGTTCCCCAAGCGGTAATAGTTGTAAACATTGAGCCCAACTCCTACACTCCTCCGGGAAATCCTCCCTCGTCGAGCTGCGTTATTCTTTTTATGTGGCCGTATAATTACTCTACTATGTGAACAAACAGCTTCAAAATGCCGTTATCCTTCCCTATATAACCTCGCTATCTACCTCTTTCTGGGCCTCCCTCTTTCTCCTCTCTCGCTCACAAATCGTCTACTCAACTTTTATGCATGGTTTTCATGCTGAGGTCGAATGGTCTTGCTATCTCAACTCTCATATAAACAGATCTTATTAATAAATAGATTAATGGGGTTTCCATTGCTCATTAAAATAGCTAAACCTATTGTGAGCCAACATATTAAATATATTTCTACTGGTTGTAAACCTCCATCCTTGGGCATTATTTTAAAAAACCAGGTATTTCGTTTTTTTTTTTTTTTTTTTTGTTTTTTTTTAAAACAGTGTTTTCCATTACCAGATATTTCAAACTCAAAATACAAAAAAAAATATTTCGAATACAGAAATTATAATTGAAATACAAAATATTTTCGTCTCACAGTCAGTTGAGCTTAACAAATGAACTTATTATTTAGCAGTTTTCCTTCGATGAAAATCAACTACTGGATTCAGCAAATTACCACCCTATCCCTCAATCCGGTGTGGTAGATTACGAAAATGAGGTCGATTCAAAATTATATATATATTACCTGATGGCTCTATTGGTCGCTATTTTTGTTAAATATCGAGTTCGGTTGTCGATAAAACACAAATTGTTACGCACACACACAAATTTCAATGCAACTCTCAAAAATGAATCATTTGTGCATCATTATTGATTCAGGATGTATTCCGTCCGAAATATTGCTCATTGCTCTTTATGAAAATCTGCTTAAATGCTGTCGCCAAGATTCGAATTGCCCAAAGCGTGCAAGTAACCATCCCCTCAAGACAAGTAAATCCACAGACTTATTTATACATTTAAATTGTAGTGAATGTAACCTATTTTATGTATTTAAAATACAAAATAAAAATACTTTTTGTATTTTATAATTAAAGAAGATTAATTACAATTGCATTGTCTGTACTATTTCGTAAAATAAAATAAATTTCAAACAACGTATTTTGTGTATTTTAAGATTTAAAATACTGAATGGCAAATAATTACTTTCTTTTGTATTTAAACAATTTTTTTTAAATACTACACATGTCTCTTAACAGCCAGAAGGTGAAATACAGTTATCGCTTCAAATATTGAATTATTTAGATCTTAAACCTTCGAAGAAGACTAGTTAATTCCAAATAAGAGCAATAAAATTGGGCAACTAACAAAGCTTCTGTGAATGTTCGATGTAATTTTCATATGTCTGTATTATTTCTGGAATTGCTTTAGTATTTTTTTGAGGCAGTACCATTCTGTCCCCGTTAAGAAACCAATGCGATGCCTAAAAGAATGCTTTCAACGTTTCTGATGAATTGCTTTTAGTTGTTTCATCGATCAATCAATGCATGTAAGAAACCTTTGACTGGCAATACTTGTTTACGGTAGAAATTAAAAAAAAAACAAAAAAAAAAACGAATATCTCGTAATACAGACTGTCCATAGGCTTATGAAATCACTAGAAAAAACTCGGCATTTCTTATATTCATACCTATTTAAGTAATTCAGATATAATTCATGATAATCTATCAAATTTAAGAACGAAATCGCCAATAATCCTATATCATTGTCGAAATATATTAAATATTTAGGCGTAACGTTAGACAAAGGCTTAAAATTCACAGAACACGTAAATAAAACGTGTAATAAAGCTAACAAAGCTATTTGCCAGATTTACCCATACTTTAATCGTAAATCGAAACTTAGCCCTGTGAATAAACTAATGTTATACAAAGCGTGCATCAGATCAGTACTAACGTATGCTTGCCCCATATGGAGCTATATATCAAACACTAATTTAAGAAAGCTACAAATATTTCAAAACAAATGTCTGAGAATTGTGTATAATCTTCCCTATCATACAAGAATAAGAAAATTACATCAAATTTCAAACTTACCAATGATAAAGACATATATCCGTAAGCTAACCACTAAGGTTTCAAATCTTGTAAACACAGAAATAACCCACTCATCAATGAAATAGGTAATTATAACAAACAGAGCACTTCAAGGGTACGTGCACAAACGAACTAAGCGCATTTTACTCTAACACAAGAAACTGATTGAATAAATGCCCAGCAGGCTAGGCTAAAGACATGTAAACACCTTTATCTTAATCCCTATTTTGCCTCTAATCATATTAAATAATCATAAGAAAGTCTGCACTTGTTAGTATTATTAGCTCATAAGTTCACTTAAATTTGTAAATTTTTAAAATAACTGATATTCACTAAGTTGCCATATGACTGCCTACTATTAGTCAATTGCATTTACAACAATCTTCTACTTAAATAATTTTATTTTATGTTTCATTTTGTAAATTTTTTGTTATTCAATAAAGGATAATGATAAAAAAAAAGAAAGAAAAAAAAAAGAACCAAATCGCCTTTTGCACTCTTTGATAAGTGAAATAATAATTCTGATGCCGGCTTTAACAAAATATACATTTTTAGTTGCCAGTCATTTCAAACAGAGCAGTGAAAATTAAAGGGTTTTCTGAAAAGGCTAAATATAAAATATTCACGTGGGATATTCAAAACTGCAAATTCTCCGACTTATTCAGAACTTACAAAATATTTACAAAACTTTTTTCTGTTTATATTGAAAAAAAAAATCTATAAATTATTTTCTTCTCGACTTTTTTAGAAATGAGAAATAAAATGTATTTCACATAGGATTGCGTAGACTAAGCAGGTTTCTCTTACGCAGAAATAATAAACAGATGACGTTAACTGAACATTCAGTTTTCTATTTAAAAACAAGACCTGTAACCCTAGATGTGCATGATTAATGCTTGAAAACTCAAATATAAAATAATTCTGTTAAGGTTCAAGCTTTAGAAGAATGTATATAACATATAGATAAATAGAATGCTGAAGTCCTAAAGGACGAACTAGATCAGTTTAAAGTTAAGATAAATGCACATAAAACAACATTTTTGGTAGCAGAGAAGAAACCAACAGTGGCGGCTCGCGTATAGGCACTGTGGAACTGCAGCACCCCCGATTTCCACTTGATATTATCTATAACATTTAATAAAATGAGCCTTATTTCTTTAATTCTTTCTTTATACTTGTATTATTTATAATCGTTATGCTTAATGCAGTAACCATCCCTCAGTTTATGGAAAAAGATACAAAAATCTTTGTATGGAACTGTACCCTCAAGTTCCAGCGGCGAGGTATTTGACTGTTGTGCGTATGCCCTCAGAGGAAGCTCCACAAGGGAGAGAGAGCACTGTCTTTCCCGCAGTGCCGACCGAATAGATTAAGCTTGAACTGTAACAATTTAGGATAAAGTAAGTAAAAAATGTTTGATTTTGTTCTTTTAGGAATTTATCAAGTTTCTGAATAAATTTTCTTTTTATACATGTTTGTTTCCTTTTACACAATTTTAAAACAAAGGCTAAACATTTTCTGGAGCAGCACCCCCACTAATTTTAGCTACGAGCCGCCATTGGAAACAAAGCCAAGCAAATATAAATATTAGAATTGGAAACATTATACTTGAAAAAGTGAAGTTGTACATAGAGAGGAGCACCACTGAAGGCTATTATAGTAGTGTTGAATTCCATAGAAGAAATGTAGTTGCTAAACAAGCTTTACAAAGCAAAAGGGGTATTTTAACTAATAAGACTGGCTATGAGCATGGATATCGAAACACTGCTTGCTAAGTCTTTCGTTTCGAGTTTTCTGCTTTCGAAAACAAAAGTTGCACTCCTCACAAAGGTTCCTCCTCACAAAAGGGAATATAATACATTGGAAACAATAGGAATGACGCAGAATCAACAGAACTAGTTAAAAGAAAAAAAATCATCGTTGAAGTTTTATATGAGTTAAGTGTAACTAAAAATCTTATAAAGGCCATTGAAATATGGGGAATGAAACTTTTTAGGCATATCATAAGGCACAAAGATTTCATCACAAATATATTTGAAGGTAAGATCATTGGACATAGGGGAAGAGGGAGCCCAAAAAAATCCTTTTTTGTAGACATAAAAAATCTTATGGATTTCGGTGGGACTAATAATATGAAAAGAGCAGCTTCCGAAAGAACACAAAGGTTGCCACTGGAATACCAGCCATTAGATCATGGCGACGATTTCGGTAATGAACGAAATTTATCTTTTGTATAAAACACATTGTTCGAAAACTAAGTTAAATACCTTGTTTGAAAATTATACCACATTTTTATAAAATAAATTTCTATTAGAAATTTATGTTTTCCTGTATTGTTACGTTATAAAGAAATTCGTATCTCACTTTAATTGGGTTGCCAGTGGGTACTAATGACCAGCGAGTGCTCTGAAAGTGATATACCGGTCTGATTAAATCACTGTGAAGAAACGAAGCATCGTTGAAAATATGCTTAGTATTCAGGTCTCCTATGTCAGAGATACTTATTTATATAATTCTGTATACATGAATATAATATCACGAATTAATTCTCTGGGTATAACAGTTCATGAAGGAGCAAGGACATTCTCAAATAGTTCTACATACGATTTTAATCGATTTTTCTCCAGGCAATGAACTACTTTCAAAATTATTCTCGATCTATCTAGTACCCGAGAAAAACATAGAAAAAGGAATAGGATAAAGTAATTTAATAGAATAATATACGTCACTTTTTCATCTGAACTTGTTTTACTTCGAATTGATGAAATTAGTTCTCTGAACAGTCTCATTTGCCAGTTGCTTATTTAAATGAAACTGCAACAGGATGTACCCCACGACAGATGAGTTTAAGCGCCGGTTGAAGTAGAGCGTAAGGCTTTATATGATAACCATTTTTTGAATATCTTTTCCCGTAGACATTAATTCGAGTTCCTAGGAAAATATTTTATTTTGACTCTTATACAATTTCTTGGATACTTTCAAGAATTTTAAATGAAATATGGTCTGTTCATATATATATATGTTTCGTGTATTATTGATGATTATGTATGTTCATGATAAAAAATGATACGGATTTATTTTTACTATTTTTGTACATAGTGTGCTTTCTAAGGGAGCAACATTGAATTCAATGTGATAACGACACCATATGTTATCCTTCTTGCACTAGGAGCATACCGTTGGTATCACATATAGTTTCTGCCTATGGCTTTTTAGCAGATTTCCCTTAAGGGAAATCAGCTATTGAGGTCGTACTCTTGACGCGATTTTCGAAAAATATCTTCAAATGTCCATCGATCCTTCCCAGTAGATGACGAAAATGAAGTCCGTTCAAAATTATATATCTATCTATCTATTTATCTCTCTCTCTCTCTCTCTCTCTCTCTCTCTCTCTCTATATATATATATATATATATATATATATATATATTTGTCTGTTGTCGCTCTAGCATTTTTGTTTGATCGTTACCAAACTCGATATTTTAACGTTTTATGTAAAAAGACAGATCAAGTTCGTTAATGGCTGAAATCAGACAAATGGGAGGGGGGGGGTTAGAGAGGGGGATTTTCGAAATTTCTCCGTTACTATACGTCGGATCGAAAAATTGTATAGAACCAATCTTATTGCAAATTAAATTTATAATAAATATTGTTATTTACATTTATTCTCTATCTTGAAAATAAACCAAAATATTTGCATTTTATTGAGCGTAACGGACATGATGAGATCGGCTAACTTCGTTTGCAGTCGTGAGTTTCCGGCTAGCTATTTCGGCCGTTTCAGTAAGTGTTCGGTTCTCGTGAAATTTCTCTATTGTAAAACTTCACGTGGGATATCTGCTTAGTTTACGCGGCCCCTGCGTGACGTAGTTTTTTAACCATACATATAGTCGAGTAACTAATTGCTGCTAAGCTAGATAACTATCCATCCCCCAAATTCATGAAACCCTACTTTACTTCACCGATGTATGTTCTGAGTCAAAAAACCACAATGCCGTGAACATTTTTTTGTTTATAATTTCATGCTAATGAGGATATTTGAAGTTTATTTTCAATTGTTTGAAATTCATCTTTTTGAGATTCAATAAAGCTTTCATTTTGATCTACAGCCAATGAATATTAATTATCAGTGGGCATTCAGGAATAATTAGTGTATATTTACTTTTCATTTTTAGCCTAGTCAGCCGATATTTTCCCATCTCTCTAATCGGTGTTTCAAAAGGGTTCGTCTATCCTGATAAAATGATCAATATCTTAATTAGGTCCCGAAGGCCAATCTGAACTGATATAATTAAATTTCTTTTATTACAGGCATTTAATCCGAAAAAAAACTGGAAAAAGCAACTGCTAGTTGAAGTAAAACGGTAAATTATTTGTTTTTTCAGACGGTTCTATGCATATGTTCAGCACCGCTTTGTTCTCATTGAGTAAACTCCCCTTCAAATCAGTTTGCAAGACATAAGGTTGGGTCTCAGTGTTTGCGCCCACGCTGGTTATGTAGGAGCGGAACAGAGCAATAATCATTTTTAACTTCTCGGCCAGTTGGAGGATTAGCCTGGGCTCTCTTACAAACCCGTCACGTCGTCAAGGCGCCGAAGACCTACCCGGCCCACTTAACTCGGGCCCCTCTTATAGCCCATATTCATCCTGGGACTGCCAGGATATGCTGTATCAACGCCTCCTTCCTCCTATTTCACACTATACCACCACCATTCATTGGACAAATTAAGTGACAACTCAATTTCCTATTAGTACCTACACTTTGTCTTGGATATGAACCGACATATTTGCACTTTTTAATTTTCAGCATTAAGAAAACCAACATACTTTTAGTCATTGCACGTTAACAGTAATCAATTATACCATGAAAGGTCTTATTTCATGCTCAAATAGGACCTTTACTATCTGAGATACATACAAATACGTTCTGTGTTGAAGTCATCAACAAAATTTTACGTCCATGACTAGAAAATGTTTATTTCATCTATACCATACTCGATATTTAACCGTTTCATTCTACACTAAATATCATATTTGTTGAAGGCTGAAATTGGACAGAAATTAGGGGGGCTTTCGAGGGGAGAGGGTAGTTCGAAAATTCAAAATGTCTCCGTTATTATGAGCCGGAATGAGAAATATTATATACCAATCTTCTAAATTATTGATGGACTACAATTGTTGTTCTATACATTTTTCTTAACTTGAATATTAAAGGAGTTATTGGTTATTTCTTGTTTTCATACTTCAGTAAACTCCCACTTCTTCACATCGGATTTTTACTTACAAATAGAGAATATATGGTGCGATGAGAACACTAGTGTGCCATTGTAGCACGTGGAAAATCTTCTTAGTATACGCAGCCCCTGGGTGACGTACTTTTTAGTTTTATTCATAATTAAATGGTCAGCCCAAAAGAAGTGTGTTCTATTTTCTTCAGATTGTGAAAATCGAAATAAGTGGTGGTCTTCTGATGTCTTGCATAAATAAACAGTTGATGGAATGAAATAAAGGGCGTATTATGTTCTCTTGATTGTATATTCATAATTCACTTTGTATTAGTATCGAATAAAATTAATATGCAACTTAGTTATGGACATTAATTTTTTTTTGGAAAGGGGATACCTAAAATTGCAAATATCTCTGTTAATTTGTTTCAGAATGTAAAATATTACATGATTGTTCTTATAATGAAGTTTTTTCCAATAAATGTTGTTCTGTACATTTTCTTTTTATTGAAATATGAATGTTGTTATATGAGTGACGAAGACGTACTTCGTTTACGTTTTTACATATAATTTATGACTGTACAACATTTAACCAAAATAGATCAAATTTAATAATGAACATAATTTTAAAAGGAGGTAATTGACCAGAAACACCTCATTATAGTTAACAAATATAATAAAGAACTTATAAAGTTTATTAAAAGTATGTACATTAGAATGTAAAGTTGATTGGGAGGAATTATAATTCAACATATTTACCTTACATAGACTCGCAAATTAAACATCGGACTTTAATTGATTTTTTTTGTTCTTATTTTATTTATTTATTTTCTCATTTCATTTATTAATTTTATTTGTAATTATCTTACTTATTTAATATTTTATTTTATTATTTTTGTTTATGTTATACTTGTGTAGATAGTTGATTAACGTGTATATATTGTAAAATAAAAATGTATTTAAACATAATCATACATGTAATATGCCATGTGGCAATGGAACATGTATTCAAATAAATAACTCCTACTAGGGTAACTATGTGGAGAAAAAAGAAAGAAAAAGACCTTCCTTCACACTACACCGCCACTATTCACTGGGCAAATTAAGTGATAACTAAATTTGATATTAGTACCTTAACTCCTTACTAGGAGGGAACCTTCACAGACGGTAGGTAAATAATAAAGGATTTATTTTCCCATAACCCATTTGATATTAATGATTGGTGGTAATTATTGTCTGTCGAGTGAAATATTGGAACAAATCTATATCATCAGTGCTGGGTCACTTGCTATTTATTACTAATACTAAGTCCTAAGTATTTCGTAACTTCATGTGGCACTTCTGCAGTGTACTAACTTTTTACTATTATTGGCAGTTAATGAGGAATAATGGGCTCAATGGTAAGACGAATATTACACTACTCCTACAGTCGATGAGTATCTAAATTTTGAGTTATAAAAAATGTATAATAATTTTATTTCAGTATTGATTCGTGTGTATACAAATTTTATATATTCGTGATGAATAAAAATTCTCTCCCAGCATAGTGAGCATGTTGGCTAGACCTAATAAAGGAATAGATAGTATTATATGGCACTATCACAGAGAAGTAACCCGTTTAATAAGAGGAATAGGGTAAAATAATTTAATAGAATAATCATATTCTTTTTCATATGAACTTGTTTTACTTATAATTAATGATGTCAGTCTTGTGTGCAATCTCATTTGCGAGTTTCTCATAAATGAAACCGCAACAGGATGTAACCCATGACAGATGAGTTTAAGCACCGGTTGAAGTAGAGCGAAAGCCTTTATATGATAACCATTTTTTGAACGTCATTTCTCGTAGTAATGATTTTGAGTTGCTACGAAAATATTTTATTTCTTATCTATATTATGCAATTTCTTGGATACTTTCATGAATTTTAAACGAAATGTTGATGTGCTCTAATTTACATGAGTAGCATTTATTTATTTATTTGTGAGCAATGCAAACAAAATAAAGTATTTATAAGAGAATGAAGATAGGAGAAGCAAAAATCTTTAAAATAAATATTATTTCCTATTCATGACGAAGTATTTATTAGAACTGAAAGTTGATAATATGCAAATATACATAAATATGAAGATATCTAATCACAAGACTGTAGGTGAACTTGAGTTATGGTTATAATATTTTTGACTGAATCTGTCAAATGCTAAATTTTACGCCGTAGAATAGACAAATATCCTAGTATTTTTAAAATTAACGCTTTAAAACATCCCCAA
This sequence comes from Riptortus pedestris, assembly GCA_019009955.1. NCBI lineage: Eukaryota > Metazoa > Arthropoda > Insecta > Hemiptera > Alydidae > Riptortus > Riptortus pedestris. The sequence continues at coordinate 38,406,188 of CM032233.1, forward strand.
AAAACAGTTTTCATTCATTTAGATGGAATCTTTATAGTTGTTATATAGGCATACAAAAGAAATGAAACAAATAACTCCGGGTGAGGGTTATAAAAAATTAACTGGTTCTAGTCTAGGTCTGAAAGATCTACGAGTGAAATCTATGGGAAGGTAATCGATAAACTGCTTGTATACAGATGCCATTTTGTAGGACTATAGAGTAAACCTTTTGAAAAACGGCTTACACGGTTTTCCAAGTTACTTTATCTACTTTCAGAAAGATAATAAAGAAACTAATTTTTAATGGAGGTACATCATCTTCAACTGTCAGCAATGGCTTCAAATGCAAAATTTCAAGTGATAGACTACTCACTTGAAATTTTATGAAAAGAGACATACTTATAATTATACTAAAAAGACGATTTTAAGACTAACTCAACCACTCAATCTGTGATTTTTTAATTTGTTTACTGTCAGCTTGATCCCTCACGGGAACTTCTACCAAATAAATATTGGAGGGTATTACACGAAAAATAAATATATTAAAAGTATCAGAGATTTAGGGGTTTGTGCGGTAATTGAGAACTAAAAAATTTGTTTTAGGATAATTATTAAGTATGTTTTATTTTAAGTAAAACTTAAAGTGAGGGGTCGTCTACTCTTCGTAACACTTTTCATGATATGAATTTTGATGCATTTTAGGCATTTATAATTTTCAGAGATTTAGTAAAATATATAAAGTTTGTTTACTATATACTACTATATAGAACCATAAGAGCATAAAAAAGGCGTAAATAGTAAATTACGTTCATTTTCCATTATAAAAGTCGGACAGAGAAAGAGAGCATAACATCTTCATGATTCTTAAGACAAATACAAATGGTTTTGCATTAGTTTGACTAATCTCTTATAGGAATGACGAAATAATTAATTTTGTAAAGGACCCCTCCTTCTTGAACTTTCACAGTAGGCCAAATTAAGTTCCAAAAGTTACGAGAAAAGATTATAGACAATGGATTATTCATGCAGCTACTATCCAGATATAAAATAAATTTTCTAAAACAAATGCAAGTTTATGAATTTTAATGAATGATATTTTCGGTTCCTACTAGTTAGAATGAATGGAGACTTGGTGAAAATTTGTAATCATACGATCATCCATTTTAATCTAGTTTCTGAAAATGGAATTAATAAAAAATTTTCCAAAATCAGAAGCCATTTTAAGAAACGTCTACAAGAAGATACAGTTATTCGAGGGATTGCATTAGGATTATTTTTTGTCTTTCTTTCAATTTTATTATTTCAAAGTCATAGTTCTAATATAAATAAAACAACTATTTTTGGGTAATCCTAGCCAGTCTTAAGAAATCATAATACTAATTTGTGACTGATTTAAAAAATATAATTTAATTATTTACATATTGGTAATGAAATGAAATATTTATTTAAAAAAACATTATAGGATGCGACTAATGCCATTTTTGACTATAGCAAAGCTTCTAATATTAATATTTCTTTACATATTATTAAATAGCAAACTCATATAATACACTCGTTGTAAAAATATCTCAAATTCAATGAATAAAATTTCTAAAGTCTGTTAATTTAACAATTATATATTATTTATTGTGGAGCGATCGCTGCGAGGCGATATTACTCATAAAAAAATGAATATAAACAAAATAAAAAGAACAGTAACAGAAAAAATGATTATATATTATAAGTTCATTTGGCAACAATCTTAATAACAGTCTTAACAATACTCAAATTATATTAAGTGCATTTTTAATTAATGGATATGCTTTGTTATTAGCCTTAAATTTATTAAGCTAAATATAAACGTGCTTTATAAATGACGAGAAACTTGTCTCCATCATAAATAGTCAATATCCTCAATTTTTATGATAAATAAACCTGAGTTTTTTTATTCTTAAACATCTTTGGTACTATTCATCTTTTGTATAAAACATCTTTCATACATGAATTTCTTTAATTTATTTCTAACCAAAAAAATACTTGGTCTATTGATTAATACATTCGGGCAATGCGTTGAAGACTAATACTGCTTAAAGTGATTGTTTTTTTTAAAATCAAAATAATTATGTTTGTGATTGGGAGATTGAAGCATATTCTAGTATCTTGTTTGATTATGTACTAAATGAATTAGTGGTAATTAATTAATTTGTTTGTTACATATTAGTTAAATCTAAATCTTGTGATATAAAACGCAGTTTGTTTTATCAGACATTTTAGAATATTAGAAAAAAAAAACTCTGTGATATAAAAAATTCTTATATTATATTCTTAATAAGTTCTTATAAAATTTGGTAGAAGAATGAAAAATTATAAAAGTGGAATTTCCGGGTCCTGTGAAATTTGTGAAACACAATAGAGAAAATAGTGATTTCAATCAAAGGCTTGTTAAAGAAAGGATCTAACGGGGTGGGGGAGTCGATGAAAGCTGGATGGGGGCGTTAGAAGAACGGTCTATGTGTGAAGAAGGGTTACGTGGGACACCCGCCACCTGTCAAGCCTCCCCACGGCAGGGGATGACGGAGCGGGAGAACTGCCCCGCGAAAAAAAAGCAGCTACATAGCTGTCTTCTGGCTGGAAGACCCAAACGGACCGTGTCAGCCTGGGGACCCTTTGACGACGGCCGTGCATAGAAGAAAGCATGGAATCCGTGATCTTTTCTTCACCGCAGCTCCGACAACCATTTTACATTTAATCCCCTCCTCTCTCCCTTGCTTTGGAGGCACTTTTTTTCAAAGAAAAAAGAACGTGGGACTTCGAGGGGTAGGAAAAGAAGGGTCCGGCGCATTTCACTGCCAAGAAAACCATTTATAGTCTGTCAGTAAGAAATGGATTTATGTAATCAAAATAGCTATCAACTATTATATAATAAGGAATAAGCTTTACTATGTTCTTTCAGGACATAAGTAACCCCTAACTGAAGTTAAGAGTAAAAATTCAAAGTTTAACTCCCATATGCAATGCACAATAATAGAGTGAATAGAACAGATAAAAATTGAGTACTGAATCCCCCCCCCCCGTCACAGAAAAGTGCCAACTCAGCAAATTTCCTTCACTTCCTTCTGCATTTTTACTTTTAATTCATCAATATTTAATAAGCTCAGCTTTATATTTGAAAACCTAACGATTTGAGAAAAAGAACAAGTAAAAAAAGTAGTCAATTTTTTTTTTTAGAGACTTTGGCAAATAAAAAAAGAGTAGAAATTTAAATAATCTATTTTTCAACGGAAGGATAAAAAGATCAAAAACACCTCCACTCTTAATGCTTCATTTATGAAATGCAGAGTACTTTCGGGGCGAACCGTCCCATCTTCAGTGCTCTGACATAAAATTTACACTTTGAAGAAACATGTAATATATAAATATATGTAAAAGTTGATATTTACATGTTTTTTCGAAGTGTAAATGTTGTGCCACAGAGCACTGGAGAGGGGACGGTTTGCCCGGAAAGTACTCTGCATTTATTAAATGAAGTATTAAGAGTGGAGGTGGTTTTGACCTTATTATACTTCCGTTGATGATGGACCTCCACCAGCCAGCCCAAATCCCGAATCCATTTTTCAATATTGTGAATAATAAATTCAAATTCTGCTCAAATAATAATTTATTTTATATTTAGAAATTATTTGTTGACTTCGGTTTGATCCATTATTCTTCCAGGGGCTCAGGTTAGCCAGTGAGTTACAGCATTGGCCTTAATCTCACATGGTAAACCTAGAGTGGCGAATTGGATTCCCGCCTGGGCAATAGGAACTTGTTTAGCGACGAATTCATTAAATAAAAGCCTTAGTCCCATCTTCGCTAGAAAATTCTGGTAACCTGTAGATAACACACCCCAAATTAGCCATAGTGGCTTAAATTGGACGTTAATAAATAACAATAATATTCTTTGTAATCAATTCCAGTGTAAATCAGCTGTCGGATTGTCATTAATCTTATTAGATTTCCCTTAAGGGAAATCAGCTATTGAGGTCGCAATCATGATATTCTTTAAGAGTACTCTTTACGCGAAGGTTTTGTTTAAGTTTATCAATATCTATTGACTGTAGCTGCCTAAGTAATTTCTTTACAATTTTGTTCTTCTCACTGATAGGGGTTTTTAAAAAATTCATTGTATATTGACTGAAAGATTTCTCATTACCGGTTAACTCATTCAATTAAGGTACAAACCAGTATGTACCAGTATGCAGATTTATTTATTGTAATCCTTCTTGTGGGAAATCTGCTTAGTTTACGCAGCCCCTGCGTGTGGGATTTATTACTTGGCCAGCACCAGTTTTTGAGTAGTCACCCTAGACATCCGTCTAATAGTGCGAAACATGTAGAGCCAATATAGACAAACAAGACTCAAAATATCTTCAAAGTAAATGGTCAAGGCTACTTCCCGCAAATTAGAAACTTGCTTGGGCAATTTAACGATAGGAGACAGTCTCTTTACAGATAAAAGCTGCTTTGGGTTATAACTGGATGATAGGAGTTTTGGCTGAATAAGACTTGGAGAGAGCTTTGTTCCGTGCGTGAAAGAATTTATTTGTTGTTGCGTGCTTTTAAATGAAGTTAATCACTTATGAAAGAGTAGAATCAGCTTCTACACCTGTTTAAAACTGGTTATCGTGTAAAAACATCATTGACTAATTGAGATAAATGAATTAGATTTATTTATTTATTAATATTTTCAAAATGGGTTGGGTTTTTGAATTAAGGTTGTTGATGGCCAACAAACAACATACATAATGAATGATTCATCACTGACTTAACAACACTAATCTGATATAAGTTGTAGGAGATGGTCAGAATTTAAAGAAACACTATTTCTCCTACTTTACTTTATTAGTACCCATGAGGAGTACAATCTTTACTAATAAAAACCTATGGTCTAAGATGTAATTAATGTAAAATAAAATATAGGCATCTGGTCAGAATTTATAGAAATACAACCATCACTATTTTAAACACTGCAATTTCGCGTTCTTTTCTTCAACGCCTCATCGGCAGTACACTCAATACATCGGAAACGTCCGTCACGCAGGACGTCCCAAAACTTAAGACGGGGGGGGTGGGGGGGTCAAAAGAACATATTTGCATGTATCTCGTATAATAAAGGTCTCTTCAAAACAATATTTGGTATTTAAGCTTCGAATAAAGTGGTTTATTATATAACAGAGTATAGTTTATGTAACATGAGTAAATATGGGGGTTTTCTGAAGGCTGAAAAATACAAATATCTTGGTTAATATTCAAGATTAGAAATAAATGTAAGAACAATATTTGGAGTACATATAATTTCCAATAAGATTGGCTCTATATAGTTTTTCGATCCAACATACAGTAACGAAGATATTTAGAATTTTCGAAAATCCCCCCTCCCACAGGTCCAATTTCAGCCATTAACGAAGAGTAACGATCAAACAAAATTTGCGTCCGCTAGAGCGTTAGCAGACAAATATATATAATAGATAAATATATATAATTTTGAATGAACCTCTTTTTCGTCATCTCCTGTGTAGGATCGATGGACATTTGAATAAACTTTTCGAAAATCGCATCATGAGTACGACCCTTAAAGGAAATCTGTTAAAATAAAACTCGGCCCTCTTTCTACCGGCTTCGTCTATTCTGATAGTAAGACACAACCCGGTATCAAATGCTATCATAAATCGATACGTGGTTACAATTGATATTACTCCACTATACCTTTATAATAGATGCAGTATTATACCGGATTCCCCGATGGAGTAGCGTCAATATTTCAAACTAACTAAACTATATGTAAAATGATTATTTGTGAGGTAGTTTGAAAAAGGTACTGTTTAAGTGCCTAATCTTAGTTCTTTTGTTACTGCCTTTTTCTTGTTTTATACACATATATGTATTCACAAATCTTAATGAAACGTGTTAATTATGAATTTTAACCTGCTTCATTAGATCTACCTCAGGTATCTACTCATTTGTTTGCCCATGTTTAAATTTAATCATGTTTCAAAATGATGGTGATAAAAAATATTCTGAAATGTGTGATGATCTCTATCTCAGACGATCCAGACAGCTGCGAAGAACAATCAACGGACACAACTGCATCAACTGCACCAAGCTCGCCATCCACCAGTCATTCGGATATCGCTTCCTCAGATTCTGGTAATTTTAATCATTTATATTCCTATAACTATTTGTTAAGATTTTAACACAGTTGGAATAAAATTACTCCAACTGTGTTAAAATCTTTACTGAGAGAAAAAAGTAGTAATTTGTGGCAACAGAGATGGAATCAAACAGATAAAGGATTACATCTAAAATTATATATCCCTATTTTAAAAACCAATATCCCACTATCCCAACATACATTTTATCTCACACAAATACTAACTGGACACGGAAATACAAACTCTTACTTATACAGATTCAAATTTACTGACTCAAATAGTTGTAAATGCGACAGTTACACTGAACAGACATTCGCCCACCTGATTTATGAATGTAGACTGTCTCAAGACATACGAAGACAGTTAAAGACTCATATTCCCGGATGGCCTATCAGTCCTGATATTTTATTTTCAAAACACATACATTTATTAAAAGAAATAGCCTACAATATCCTTAAGCTGAGAGAGGAAAAAATAATATAAAATTAATATTATGTAATTTTTATTGGTTATTTAATTGTACTATTTAATGTTTTTTGTTTATTTTATCAAGTTTAATTTTTATAATCTTATTTACATTTAATATGTATATATATTATTATATAAAAAATGTTAAAATTTTGACAAAATGCACATATAATGCAAATATGCATGGGATGTGCAGAAATATAAAATCCCACCACATAGAGTTACTATATAGAGGAAATAAAAAAAAAAAAACAATTTGTTAAAATAGCGTATTTCAATTCTATTTACAAAACAAAATGCCTTTTTATTACCGTTTATTAAAATTATTTTCATTATTTAATGAACACTCAATGATACCCACATTTCATTCAGAATGATGAATAGTGATTGGTTTACTCATACAGATATAAATGACGAATAAATTACTATTCCTTGAAAAACCAATTAAAGGATATATTTCAAATCTGCTAATGAATAACAATTTTATCATTAAAACCATTGATATTATGGTTTAAATAGGCATATTTAACTAAACATTTCTTTTTAAACCAGTCACGTTTATTTCATTCGCATAATCGCTTATTTCATTTTTCCTTTAATTAAGATGTTTCTATTTTGAAAATACTTCTCAAGTGACCAATAATTTTTCTTAAGCAGGGAATATTTCAATAAACTAATGAGCTAACTATTGACGAACCGAGGTCTCGTTTTACAGAGATTTCGCTATTGTAGCACAGTGAAATGGAGTTCATTCATTTCAATTTCAATGATCCATTCTTGCAGTGTGCGTTAGCTGTTGCATACGAAACTCACCTTAATCATATAAGATGTTTCTGGATTGTTTTAAGGAGAAACCTTAGGTATTAAATACGACTTTCTTTTTTTAGTATATTAGCAGATGTCCCTTAAGGGAAACCAGCTTTTGAAAAATATGGAGAAATTAGTAATTCATATTCTTGACATTTTACTGTACGTATCAAATATTATACGAATAGATTGGTTCTTTATGAACTTAGTATTACATTAAATGGGAGACTATTGTGGAATAAATCTAAATACCGCATTTTATAAATTAATAAATGCTTAGTATTGAGGTGCAGATACAAATGTTTCATTAAAATATACATTCCTGTACGGAGAAATAAATATCGTATTAGAAAAATGAGTGGCTTATATGACTTTAATAGAGTGGTATTAGATAACTTTAATCATGGGTGACAGTATTAGAAACCTCTTTATATGAATGACTTCATATTCAATACCCAACACTAAATTGAAATAATTTTTATACGATCGGATTCATTTATAGTATAAAAGAGTTTCAAGTATCATATTTTTTCTTAACTACGTTGATACCAAATATTTCTGAATTCGCAAAGCACAAAGAAATCCATGTTTGTGAATTTTCAGAGAGATGGATGGTTGATTTGAGCAACATTAAAATTTAATCTTAAAATTGTAGTGGATCAAAATTAAAAATATTTTTTTCACTTATAGTATGAATATATGAAGGTTTCGAAAATTGACTGAGCGAATAATAGATAAAAGGGAAATGGATATATTCTATGTTTATCACATAACATTTGTATAAAATAAGGAAAGAGAATAATGATGTTTTACTGCATGGATTCGTAGATTGTGTGCGGTGAAGAGGAAAAAAACTTTTTAGGAGTGACTTTGGGTGCTCGGGATATTTAGGATATCAAAAGAAACCCATCGCCAAGTTCGTAGAAAGGCGTGGAACAGATAGACACATTATCAGCCTTTAGTGTTCAAATATGTTCGCTGGCCGCTTTTAAAAGTAGTACTTTTTAAAGTAGTGTTCATAATTTTTAACGATAGATATCAGATATGAAATTATACGACAATGTAATTATAATACAATTTATTAAAATAACAAAATGAAATGAAAAAAATAGGTGCAACATTATAATTAAATCGTAACATTTGGAATTATTACAAACAACGAAAGTTAAATAGCAACACTTAAATCAATGAGACACTTGAGTTTGAATTTGTGAAACTAATCCATCGATGTTTGGATTAATTCCACTGATAAAAAGACGAAAAGAATTTTCCAAATAATCGTCAGTCAGCCTTGTACGATGTTGATTTATCAACTTTCATCATTGAAAAGAACTATTCGCATTTATAAGTACTGCCAAACGCACGAATTTCACATCGTCTTCCTCATTTGGAGTAAGTAGCGTAATATTTTTTTAAATTAGGTTTTTCAAAATGTCTGGCGGGCAGGTTCAAACGCTACCGCGGGCCGATGGTAGCCCACATATGCTATAAGTAATCAAAAAGTACAGGCAGATTTTGCAAGAATGAAATCCGTCGGACTCCCCAAGAAAAAGATAAACAGTACATGAGGAAATACTAGAGAATAGGCCCAAGGGCCAGTGAATTAATGACCTGCAGGAGGAGGATTTGTCTTGGCTTCAGTGAATGGCTGGGAAATTCGAAACATATTCAACTACGATTTTGGAAGAGGCTGAGGTCCGTCAATTATGATAGGGATAGTAAGTAAAAGAAATTATGCTGTTGTTATTCAGCAATTCTTTATGGGATATCATTAAATATTTGGCTTCTTTGGGAAAAGAGTTTATTTTGCACTATAATCAACTACTCCAAGTGCTGAATTATTTCCGTTGGAAAATTCTGCTAACCTTCATCGCACTAATTGCATCATTTTAAACTATCATACCAATATGGAGTACATTTTTATGAAATCTCCTGAAGACGAAATATAAGCTTTTAACCCTCTAAGCAGCTCTATTACAGGCAGAAAGTGATTTCACGGCTCTTCTATTTGTATGGGTTTCTCCATCACGTGCACGCAAAATCGCTTTTCTCCTCAGTGACAGGAACAGAAAACGGTTTCACAAAGCATACAATTATTACAGGAAAGTAACATAAACTGTTCCGCTATCGTAATTCTGTGCACATAATAATATGAAGGGGCAGAGAATTTTATAACTACAAAAACTGTTCTCACAATACAAGTTGAAAGTAGAAAAAAAATTGAATCAACCTATTTCACTTTAAATATATTGATGTTTTCAATTCGGTCAAGAAATTGCCGAAATCAAATTCTAGTTATAAGAATTTTTTTTTTAATTTTTAATAAAAATAGATGTTTAGTTATAATATTAATAAATATCTCCTGGCATATGATGGAACAGCCCAATAGAGGTCTAATAAGATAAGCCGTCATCTCCAATGTGTTTCAGCCTGGAAACCCTCAAATGTCATTTAAAAGTGGGTTTAACCCATAGACCGATAGTATGATTTACAATACCTAACCGTTTATCAACGTAATAGACTGTAAATTGTAAATATGTATCAAAATATAGTTCAGAGATTTCACACTTGTTTCAGAATTGCAATCTACAACTAAAAATCATTGCATAATGTTATAAGCATTTATAACATTTTTACGCGCCAGGAAGTTGTCAGATAGGTATTGTTTATTGTATTCATTACATTAAATGATGATTCATTACTTAAAAATAACAGATTTAGATTAAACATTTAATTGGATGTGGCCTTAGTAATATTACAACTACGTTCATATATAAACTATTATTCTTTAGGTTACAGAAATGTAGGAGTTCATTCGTGAATGCAACATTACTTTTACTTTTTCTTTATGTTTTGTTAAAAAATCTACCACTCTATTTCCAACTTAGAATTTACATAGTCATTGAAATGAACAAGTAAAAAAAAGTTCCACTTTTTCACGGTTAATTCTTTTACTTACATTAATTTCTATATTAAGTTCATTCTAGTAATTAATTTCATCAGATTATTAAACGTTTACCCAGCATTTATCTTCAGTTTCTTTGTAGTCGGACACAAATTAATGAAATAAATGCTTTAGGGAAGTAATAACTCAGAAAACCCTCATGGAACTGACGAATTTCATTATATTAAGAATAATCTTCTACGTAGTGAGTTCTGACTTACTTGTGATACCAGTCGGCAGAAAATCACAGCTTTATTTACAAGACAGAACTTATATCTAAGACTAAACTAATAGAAAAAGAGGAGATGCTTCGAAGCACCTTATTTGAGCTGAGAGACTCCTTGCTCTATATTAGAAATATATTTTAAGGAGAGGAGGTGGATGGGATGAGGTTGTAAGGTAATTTTTTGGTTTATTCTTTGAGGGTAGCTGGGATACCCCGTGGGTTATTCAGAAAATGTAACCAATGCCAATCACCTGATATAACAATTAGATTCATACATGGTCGTCATGAAAGCCGAAGATACCCTTGGTCTTCCTTTCATTACTATCCGATATTGTTCGACTTTCAAAATAGTGCTCTTCCAATATTAAACACCCAATATATTATTATTATAAAAATTAGAACTTTATTTGTTATAAATACTAGATGAGGTAGGTTAACATTTGAAGATATTTTGGAAAGATTCGCCTTATAATGACAACCTCATTTGCTGATTTCCCATTAAGAAAACCCAATATGGACATACACAATAGAAGTATGGGGTACAGCAAAACCTTCGAACAGACGATTCCAGACTTTCCAATCCAAACTTCAGCGCACCATAGTAGATGCTCCATATTATGTTACAAACCACACCCTCCATAAAGATCTTAATATCCCACTTGTAAAGGACTTAATTCCCTTAAGATTCAGAAAATTCCACAGCACGCTATTCTATCCTCCTAATCCAGAAGTTCTAGCCCTTTCCAGTACCACTCATCCATATTCCCCTCCACGGCGCCTCAAGAGACAATGGCCCAGAGATCTCCTATAAGTGTAAATTGAAGTGATAGCAGTGGCTATTTTCTTATCAAGTGCCATTCCTCCATAGCTCTTGACTTCCTTGCCAGGCAGGGAGAGGCTGCTCCTCTCATTGTGGTGAAGGGGTGTAGCTTCTGTCGAGAGTGATGGAGGACTACTGTATTGTGCATATCACACATTACCAAATGCAGTTAAATGCAGACTGTAATATTCTTATTAAAAAAAAAAAACATTAAGAAAACTTTTAAAAAGCGATTGTCGACGTACTCCATGAAGATTATTCATAGCATATTTCATTGTGCCGACATATGAGTTATATATTTTCCAATGAAGAACACATGTTTATTTTGAGGAACGAATCTATTCATTCTCGTAGTGAGAGGCTACTTAAAGCCATATTTTTTGGAGAATCGCCATTTCTATTTTTGGAGGTCCCTGAGATAAAGGGGGACTCTATGAGCTTTATTTTTGGGGGAGGGGGTTCTTAGAACCTCATTTTTTGAAAAGGGTCTACACAGCTTGTCTTCTTGGTACGGTGGAGGGCCTTTGAGCGGTGTGCCTGGACTATCTGCTCCACCTCCCTTCCTATGGAAGGCCATGCTTATGAACATTATAAATGACATTCAAATATCGAATTCAATTGAACAAAACTTTGATTGGAAAGTCATTATGAAGCTGGAACTTGGGAGATAGAAGGGAGGGGTTGCTAATTAAATGAATGAGGAATAGTTGGCAGGTTTTGTGGTTGTGGGGTGAAGAGCGTGACGGGTGCAGAGCCGGGGCGTGCGTTCCAATCAATGGTGCACGCTCATCCTGAATAGCCGACATCTTCATTCCCGTTAGCCACCGAGGAAATCTCTGTTAGAGGGCGCTCCAGATCAGCTAGCTTCCCTCCCTCTTCCCACCGTCATCGTCACATCCTCAACCCGATTTTACAACAACTAACAAAGAGCTTCAGATTTCAGCAAAATAGTACGTATTTTGGGAAACTCTAAGGGACAATTTCCCCTACAAGAAGGTTTTGGCATTCTGCAGCTTAATGGCCTCATTCTAGAACATGGTTACTCTCTCACTCTCTCTCTCTCTCACACACACACACACACACACACTGGCTTCCGGATACCTTGCATTTAATTATACTCAAAATAGCCGAATGAATTTTTACTCATTATATAAATGAACTTCTTGCTAATCAAAAACTTTCCCATCAAGCTCGATGTTATCTTGGTCATAGAACTTTTATAGTACTAGTCTTAATTACTACTGACATCTCGAAAAAGTGACGTGGTTTGATTACTAACGGAGAGTATTCAATAGAACGCTTTTGAGCAATAGATATGGGTGAATAGGATGGACATTTTATTGCTCAGAAAATAGAAATAGAAATGAACATAGCAAACTATAAATCTTCATCGAGGTGCGTAAGTATATTACAGTACGTGAGAGATATGTGTTGAGACCAGTGGTTTTGACAATCTATTCAAATGATATACCAACACTAATAAATAAGACTGCAATCAGACGTATGTTGAAGATGTGGTTATTTATTTAGCAAGCTCGCCAAACACCATAAATGAGAGAGTAGAAAGGCCAAGTGGTAATTGCAAATTTTCAATGGAAATGCGTCCATCTTCGTCAGGCATTAATTTGATTTGAATGGCTACTTCTATTGATCATATGTTTTTGGAGTTTTATTTCATTTTATTCATTCACTTAGGACTATAACCCTAGTTTTAAGTGCAATAATCATGTGTAATAGTTTTTAGGTATCTTTAGTCTTGCCCTGAAGAAGAGAAAAAGATTCTCGAAATATCGGCATAAACTAAGATTTTTTCACCACAATTGACCAAAACTCCAAAAAGAATAACAACACCATATATAAATATAACCTGGTCGAAAACATCAACACAATTTTATATATATATATATATATATATATATATATATATATATATATATATATATATATATATAGATAAAATTTAACCTCTGTCAGAATATGGATTTTTCTCATTATTCATGGTCCTTTTGTCCACGTTGTTCAATATATTTTCAAAAATGTCTGCCTTGGCGTTTGTTTGTTCTTCTGCCTTAACATTTAAACGACCAGATCGAATTGAATGGAGTATAGTACTCTTAGTTGTGGTTCCTTTTCATCACCATCATCCGAAACAAGTATAATAATTTTTTTCTTTTTATTCAGTGTATCAAATTTTTTACATTGTCGTTTATAAGTACTATTTATTAACTACGATTATGACCACGCTAAATATTAATAACAAAATGTTATGGAACGTCAAATGTTTTATTTCATGATGAAGAAGAACCCAGTAATTTTCAATTATTAACTGTCTCATTACAGATTAATAACAGTTCTTGACTAGTTGAGTTACTGCCTAAAATTTGCAAATGAATTTTCACTAGAAAATTAGTTATTCCTATTTCCCTATCACAGACGTAGGTTTCGTAAATTGTGGACTCCCACACGTGCTAACTCAATATCCACCTCTGTCTTGGCCAACCACTACATCATACAAAATTTTTTTGAGCAGCCTGCCCAGTTCCAGTACGCATATTGACTGGCTAAACGTAAAAATCTATTTCTCAAAGCGGTTTCTCATGGAATCTCTTTTACTCTGTTTTTGGCTCCAAATATTTTTCTGAGGGCTCTCCTCCAATGGGCGTTATTCTGTTTTCCTTGGTAAGAGATCACGTTTTATAGAACTGCTATACATAATTGCTGGTAACATTGCCGTTGCAAATGCAAGATTTACTTTTTCGTGATCCTTCAAAAAGTCCGTGACGCAGGGGCTGCGTAAGCTACGCAGATTTTCCACGCGAAGGTTTACAATACATAAATATACATATTCGTAACACCACCGCGAATATTAAGTGAATAGATACAAACGGTAATGAGAAATCTTTCAGTTACAAGTCAATAACTCTTCAACGGAAAGCGTCTGAATTGTAAACAAACAGGCCAGCCAGCCTGAATTCCAGACCGGAAAGAAAAACCATTAATGAAATATATTTGAACATATTAGTTTTATTGAAAACTATTTACTATAGCTAGTGCCGTAATTTGTAATGAATCAGAATAATTTTAATCTCAATTACTTAAATTTTAGTAATCCCAAAACAAAAGAAGAGGGGAGGGATCAACAGAACGTATTTGCATATATTTCACAAAGTAAATGTTTAATGAAAACAATATTCCTCATTTAACCTTGTAATGAAGTGGTTCATGATATAACAGCTTATTATTAATATAACATGAGTAGGAGCGGGGGTTTACTGAAGCGGAAAACTATAAAATTCAAATAACTCGGTTAATACTCATGATACAGAAAATATTTATAGGTCATTTAATTTTCAATAATATTGGTTCTATATAATTTTTCGATCTGACGTATCGTAACGAAGATATTTCGAATTTTCAGAATTCCTCCTCTATAGCCCCCCTCCCACTGGTCGGATTTCAGCCATTAAAGAATTTGATCTACGTTTTTACATAAAAAGATTTTGGAGAGAGTTTGGTTACGATCAAAAAAAAATTGGAACCGCTAGAGCGTTAACAGACAAATGTATATATAATTTTGAATGGACCTCATTTTCGTCATCTCCTGGGTAGGATGGATGGACATTTGAGGACATTTTTCAAAAATTGCGTCATGAGTACAACCTGAATAGCTGATTTCCCCTAAGGGAAATTTGATAAAATGGAGAGGAAGGACCCTTGCGGACTTTAAACTTGCAAACATCTGGCCTCTTAGACCATTATGGCTTTTATCTGGTATAAAAAGGAGTTTTTGTATCTTCAATACTTTATAAGATAAAACTTCTTGCATATTAAAATATGTTTCCGATAGATTCCGGGATGGTTTGAAAGACACTATTTAACCAGATTACAAATTAAAAACAAAAATTGAAGTTATTAAGTTTGGTACACTCTAGTGGCGACCCCTTTCAATATTTCATCATTATTGATAAACTTGTTAGTCATCCATCAGACGTACTTCATGAATATTATATTATATTGAATCAATATTATACAAGAAGAAATAAATCATTACAACAATAATGATTTGCAAAATGCGATAATTTAAAATTGATAATAATTTTAAAATGGGGCTCAGGTTAGCAATGTGAGTTAAAGCGTCGCCTTTAATTTCACATAGTAAACTTAGAGTGGCGAGTTCGATTCCTGCCTGGACAAAGGGATTTATTTAGTGACGGAATTCATTAAATAAAATCCTGAGTGCCACCCTGGCTAGAAAAGGGTGGTAATCTGTAGATAACCCGTCCCAATCAGCCTTAGTTGAAAATAGTGGACGTTAACAAAGAATTTAATTTTAATTTAAATTTTAAAATATATTAAGTGCCATATTCTAAACCAAAATTATTAACCAGCCTTCGATAGTTGTTTAGCACAAACTTAAATGCAATTTTTAATTATTCATTTTTGTAGTCATTAGTTCAACTTTTAGTAAATTAATCCGACTACTAGAATTATATATAAGAAAACGTAGCAGCCATTCAATGAATTGTAAAGAGTTTGGAGAAGAACTATTCGACTACCAATTTACTGCCAGGCCACATAGTAATTTGCCAATTGAAGAAGCTCCTCCCTCAATCGGCCATCTTGATTTAGTTGAGTTTATTTATTTAAATTTGACTTATACCATGAAATGAACTCATGATTATATTAAGCTTTGCTTTTTAATATCAAAGAGGGATATACATACAAAAATGAATGTCTTTGATAAGAAATAATTCTATTCAATTTTTTTATTTTTAACACTGAAGACAATTTTATACTCCCCACACACATATCTCTATTTTTGTAGGAAAATGCCTCATGTAAGTCGAAAAAACTGTGTCTGAATAGAGTAACTCGCCAAGTTACGATATAAAAACTTTTGATGAACTTATGGTCATTTATTGAAATATTTTACATGAAGCGATGAAGAGATTCATCACAACTGACAAAGATTGTTTTTTCAGTTAAATATGTTTACACTATTTCAGTTTTTGTTAAGCCGTATTGGTATAAATGTATTGGGTTATATGTGGTTCCAGAACATTATTTGATATTTATTTCTTTACTACATACATTGAAGGGATAAATATATTTAAACCGTGCTCCCTAACATATTTTCTCATTCTCAGAATGCAAACAAAACATCTATTATCTCCTGATAAATAATGCACCATTTATGTGAACGTTTAGTAGCGCATTATTTTCAAAAAAATGTAATAATTATTTGTCTACGGCAATGGGTCATATTTGTTATTTTATGATTTTCCTACGTCTTGAACAAACAATATTTCCTTTTTTAAAGCCTTATAAAAATTAAAAATGCAATTGAAAACATATAAGTAAACCAATTGATTTGCGCATATACTCACCTATGCCCGACTATAATCAGTTAGGGCCTGAAAAGTTAGAATTGCAGGTTTTGTTTTATTTTTTTTTTTATTTTTTAAATAGATATTTCAAATATATAAAGAAGACACATACTTTAATGATGAATGTGTGTGAGTTCAAATTTTATGCTATGAAGAAATAGAATATTAACAACTAAAATTGTTTTTTGTTTTTTCTAATAGTGATCAACTACAACTAAGATTAACCCAACTGAAAAAAAATAAAAATGTTTTAGTAGAACTTTTATTGTGTAATTTTTTTTTTTTATTTTACGTCCACTTTATGCTACTAGGCTAATCGTTACGGGTTATCTACAGGTTACCATCCTTTTCTAGTCAGGGTGGGCACAAGGAGTTTATTTAATGAGTCCGTCATTAAATCAATTTCTACTGCCCAGGGCGGGATTCGAACCCGCCACTCTAGGTCTGGCATGCGAGATTAGGACCAACGCCCTAACTCGCACTGCCAACCCAAGCGCAATATTTAATTTTATTTACGCTTCATAGAATAATTTATACAAAATGTTATTTATATAATCGCACAGGGGATTTAGCAATATTATTGGAAAAATAAATATGAATGACAATAAAATCAGTCTTTTGTGATTTTTCTGCACAACTGTTCATATTTTGGATAATTTTTTAATTTTACTTTAATATCTGATAATATAGACTACAAATAAAAAAAATAATAAGCGTACTATATCCATAAAACGTTTCTGAAAATTGATTAATGTTGGTATTTGGGGGGAATTCATCTCTTAAGACATAATCAAATAATTTGATTGACATAAGAGCACTTAGGCTGTTGAACAGAAACATGAAGATTTGAATTCTTCATACATTGTTTTAATTATTTTTGTATTCTTCTACCCAATCGCCTGTCATTTCATTTTAAAGCTTGTCGTGTGTTAATCATATGCGATACGTAATATGCAAGTAGAGAAGTTAATTAGAAACTAGTAGAGATAGTTCCGATGCAATTTGAAAACCAAAGTTTGTGGCGATTAATTTACTTTCTTTAGTTCGTATAAGGATGTGAAGAGAGCAATAGGGGAGAGGATTTTCCTTGTTAAGACAAATTCTTGTCAACTACTGAACAGTTAGGCTGAAACACGTCTGGAAGGTTATGCCGCTAAATCGCAGAACTCCTTTGCTCATGAAATAAATAATTGCAATCATGGCTCAATAGCTCCAATAGATTATGCAAATAATTTGTCATCGAGTCTTTGATTTACCGGTATGCCATAGGGATGGAGGAGGGGTCTCTCGTTGCCTTTTGCATTAGAATGAGCAACAGAAAGGCATCAGGACGAGAAGAGAGAACTTTAATCGGATCGAGAATTGTTAGCGAACCATCCTCAGTGGTGTCATCATTCAAGTGGTGTTTCAGTAACCACATGAATTGCTTGGGAGGCATAGTTGGAGTAGAGCTTGCCAAGCGATCGAGAGGGTTTTTTAAGTTAATAGTTAATAGAAGAAATATATCAGTAATTATGTGAATCATAGAAAATGCTATACGACCAGTTTTAATGAAGTAGCTAATTATCACAATTTTTGTTCCTGATATTTTTTTAGCTGAAATATGAATACACTTATTTTATAGTTTTTAGCATTCAGCTACAACTCCCTCCCTTGTTCGTGTGATTTCACAATTAAACGGAATATCAAGAAATCTCATATTCCCATCCTACCATACATTATACATGTAGGTATAATTTACGATTCGGAAAACTTTACGGAGTGCTAAATAGAAGATCTCTACTAAAACCAATATGGACATACGGAATAGAAGTGTGGTGTACAGAAAAACTTTCGAACATCAGACGCATCCAGACCTTCCAATCCAAAGTCCTGCGCACCATAGTAGATGCTCCATATTATGTTACAAACCACACCCTCCATAAAGATTTTAATATCCAATTTGTAAATGACCTAATTCCCTTAAGATTCAGAAAATTCCACAGCAGGCTATCCAATCATCCTAATCC
>CM032233.1:38430000-38512500 GCA_019009955.1 Riptortus pedestris
TTTGCATTTTATAGTTTTTGCCCTTCAGCAAATCCCCACTCCTAATGGTATCATATTAATAATAAGCTGTTGTATCATGAACCACTTCATTCCAAAGTTAAATACCAAATATTATTTTCATTTAAATTGTATATAACTGACAAATTTTGTGAGATATATACAAACACGTTCTGTTGATCCCCACCCCCCTTCTTTTGATCTTGGACTACTAAAACTTTAGTGATTGAGATCAAAATTATTCTGGTTTATTATAAATTACAGTACTAGATATAGTAAATAGTTTTCAATAATATTAATATGTTATATTCAGATATACAGTAGAGCGTCGATTATCCGAACTAATGTTGTCAGAGGTGGTTCGGATAATCAAAATTTTTATTTATTTTGTGATTATTTATTTTCTTAAAAATAATAAGGAAAAGGGAGATCTAAAATAACTTCGTAAAAAAAACAAGTTTGTTTATTTATTTAAACATAGTATGTATGAGCATAGTGAAGAAACGAGTGTTATTGAATACATACATACATATGTATAAGTTGTCTAATAATCTACATGTACAATACAAATACAGTGTACACCTCACAAAGAACGGTTTGAAACTGAAAGTAAGCTATCCACAACCAGTTATATGAACGGAAAGGGTTTCACTGAATCTAATGCAATGAACAAATTAGGTAGTGTAGACAGTTCTAAGTAAACCAATGCGTATTCAACGTCTAATTTCATTGAACACACATGGAACCAGATACAAATATGTAACGAATCAGTTTCTGAGAAATAATTAATGATGGCTTCCGTTATAGACGTTTTGAGAAAAATAATTTTATTTTCGTTTAATTTTATTCCAATAAGTAAATTAAATGATCAGTTTAATTAAAATTACACATTTAAAAAAAAAAAAAAAAAAAAAAAAAAAAAAAAAAAAAAAAAAATGGTTCCGATAATCGAACGTTCCGATAATTGACGTTCGGATAATCGACGCTCCACTGTATTTCCGTAATTGTTTTCCTCTCCGAGGAAGAATATTTCTGTGTATCAGTTCAGTTCTGAGTGGATGGCAGAGTTCTTTGTTTAAAATTCAGATGCTTTCCGTTGGGCGGTTATTAAGGTTGACTGTAAGATTTCTCATTACCGCTTGTATTAATTCATTTAATATTCATGTCGGTTTTAAGTGATATCAGATTGTAGATTTATGTATTGTAAAACTTCAGGTGGAAATTCTGTTTAGTTTAAGCAGCACCTACGAATCTGTTTTTTTATCAGTTGTTACACATTGATGTTCTGATGAACAGAAACCCATAAATTGTTAGCTAATTCTTTAATATTCTAGAAGAGATAATCACATAAGGTAATGCGATCTATGATAATTCACTATGAGATATATAATTCAGCATTTTGAGGTTACGAAATTTAATATTTTGAGTGCATCTAAACGAAAGATGTGAATCCCTTTGAAAAGAGGGATGGTTTCAAGAGGGACGTCCCACCTTAGCAAAGGAGATAACAAAAATGCCTTTGTCCAATCGGACAACAAATAACTGTAGGAGAGACTTGTGGAGTCGCCCCCGTGTCCCCTGTTTATTGAAGAAACAATAATAGAAGGTATTGTGAGAGCCGGGCCTGCTCCCCGTGTGTCCAATCTAAGCGGGACGTGAGCCATTCAAGCCCACGTGCCTATGTTTAATCCACTTTTCGACGGCTCATTCTACTAGGCTTGTCTACTTCTTGACGAGTTTTCTTATTTTTTTTTTGTTTTTTTTTTTAAATCTTCGTCCTCTTCTGTCCCTTTCGCCGGGTCCATGATGTGCTCCTTGAACACAGTGGTTTATAAGTTATACCTTTGAAGGAACTGAAGTAAGTAATTTATTTTACTCTCCATGGTAATGGCAGTAAAAGCACTGTCACATACTTCAGTAAATTTCAAATAGTTGTGCAGCTGAACAGGCTACTATAGAAAAGCTCATCACGCAAGGGCTGCGTGAACTAAGCAGGTTTCCCACGTGCTGGTCTGTTGAAAACAATATTTGGTATTTAAACTTTGAATGAAGTGGTTCACGATGTAACAACTTAATATTAACTTATTTCTGTTAATATTTAAGATAGAGACATGTTTTATATGACAATATTTATAGAAAATTAAATATACAATAACATTGGTTCTATACTATTTTCCAATCTGACCCATTACAACGGATATATCTTGAATTTTCGAAATTCCCCCAATAAACCCCATCCCCCCTCACTGGCCTGATATCAGCCGTTAACGAATTTGACCTTTAGTCTTTCATAAAAGTTTATATATCGAATTTAGTAAAGACCAAACAAAAATTGCGACCGCTAGAGAGTTGACAGACACACACACACACACACACACACACACACCCAAATATATATATATATATATATATATATATATATATATATATATATATCAACGGACCTCTATTGAGAACTGGCCGTCAGTGGGATTTGACAATGATGGCCGTTTTGGATAATCTTAATCCATCCTCTTGATTATATACGGAAAATAGCATAAGTACAAAATCATCTCCAATTCTCCTGTATGTATGAAACATGGCATAACATTCTCTAGTAGTTTCTCTTGTAATTCCTAAATCATGTTTCGTTAACCAGTGATAACAGCATGAGGAAATAGTGGGGGCTTTTGGGGTAACCGGCATTCAAAATGGCGTTTTCCTTCTCTCTTGTGAAAGATATGACACATAAAATTACTTTTTTTTTTTAAATGTGACGTAGACAACACTTGACATACTTGTATCATATTCAATTACATATGCAAATTGTTTGGCCGCTTCATGACGTACATCTTCGTTCTATTGAACCTGATCAAAAATATCATAGATCGCAATTTATAGATTTTTTTATAGTATACAAAGAACTTCCTTTACCTATTTTTGACATCTCTGCCTACGATGGCGATTTACATGAACTTCACAACTTGTCGTTATAGCAATCCTAAATATAAAATTAGGATTTTAAGGTTTTTGCTTCCAGTATACCGCCATTCCTACTCATGTCATATTAACAATAAGCTGTCATATCACGAACCACTTCATTAAAAGGTTAAATATTAAATATTTTTATCATTGAACTACTTTCTGAGATATATGCAAATACGCTCTATTGATCCCCCCCCCCTCCCCTTGTTTTGATCTTGGATTACTAAAATTTGAGTGATTGAGATAAAAACGATTCTTATTCATTATAAATTGCAGCACTAGCTGTAATAAATAGTTTTCAATAAAATTAATATGTTATATTCTGATATATTTCATTAATTGTTTTTCTTCCGGGTCTTGAAGAGTTCTATGTATTCAGCGCTGCCAGGTTGGCTGGCATGTTAGTTTACAATTCAGACGTTCCGTTATAGGGATTATTAACTTGTAAATTGACTGAACTATTTCTCATTACCTTTTGTATTAGCAGATTTCCCTTAAGGGAAATCAGCTATTGAGGTTTTACTCATGACGGAATTTTCGAAATTTTTCTTCAAATGTCCATCGATCCTACCTAGTAGATGACGAAAATGAAGTCCGTTCAAAACTGTATATATATATATATATATATATATATATATATATATATATATATTTATCTATCTATCTATATATTTATCTATCTATCTATATATTTGTCTGTTACCGCTCTAGCGGTCGCAATTTTTGTTTGATCGGTACCAAACTCGATATTTAGTCGTTTTATGTAAAAAGAAAGATCAAGTTCGTTAACGGCTGAAATCGGACAAGTGGGAGGGGGGGTTTAGAGGGGAGGATTTTCGAAAATTCGAAATATCTCCGTTACTATACGTCGGATCGAAAAATTGTACAGAATCAATCTCATTGCAAATTACATTTACTATAAATATTGTTATATACATTTATTCTCTATCTTGAATATTAACCGAGATATTTGCATTTTTATGAAGTCTGTGGTCGGGTATAGTTCGGCCATTTCCGCCAGTACTCGGCTCAGGTGGAAGCTTCTAACCTTACCTTACCTTCGTTACTTTGTGAGATTTATGCAAATACGTTCTGTTCATCCCCCCCCTTCTTTAGTTCTTGGACTACTAAAATTTGAGTTATTAAAATATAAATTATTCTTACAATTCAGAAGCCGTTTCAGTTGGGAATTTATTTTAATTAACTGAAAGATTTCTCATTACCGTTTGTATTTAATCACGGTGGTATTGTGTTACCAGTATGCAGATTTCTCTATTTATTCATTAACATTCACGGTAGTATTACCAGTATATTAATTTATCTATTGTATACCTTCGCGTTGGAAATCTGCTTAGTTTACGCTGCCCCTGCGTGACGGAATTTTCTTTTATTAAATGCCCATTATCTATGGAAGTCAGAATAAAAATGTTTTCCAGCTTTGTAGATACATGTGCGTACGCTAACCAGCAAAGTCACAAACCAAATTGTATTATGATTGCCTACTTTAAGTCAACTGCATTTATAAGCAAATTTTATTTTATGTTTCTTTTTGTAAAATTGTAGTGGTCAGATGGAACACTGAATTATTGTAAATTTCTTGTTATTCAATAAAGCATATTTATAAAAAAAAAAAATCCCAGCAAAGCCGCTGGCTGTGTTAAGGAAACACAATGTAACACAATAAGCTGTACAGAAAAAAAATATAGCGTTACAGGAATCAGGACATTTCTTCTTCGTTGTACTAAGAAAGACACTATTAAAATCGCTGACTTTTTTTGTTTTCTGATTGCAACGGAATTAAACGTTACATCCTTCTCTGGACCCATTCTAACTATCTCCGTGGTGCTTGTACAAACCTATGCACATAACTCGTATAATTCAAAAGTCCGTCACGCAGGGGTTACGTTAACTAAGCAGATTTCCCATGTGTTCGCATTCTTATCAAAACGTAAAAGTTCAATGAGAAAAATATTTGGTATTCAGTATTTAAATAATGGGCTTCAGAATAAAACAGCTTATTCTTAACATGACATAAGTAGGAGTGGGAGTTTACTGAAGAACTAAAAAATGCAAATATCCCGGATAATAATCAAGATAATGCAAATAGGTACAGGATAACAGTTATAGAACATTACATTTGCAATACGATTGACTCTATACAAATTTTTGATTTGACGCATAATAACAGAGATATTTCAAATTGTCGAAATTCCCTCCCTGTCCGATTTTAGCTGTCCACGGACTTGATATTCATTTTTACATAAAATATTTAAATATCGAGTTTGGTATCAATCAGAAAAAAATTGCGACCGGTAGAGCGTTAACAGACAAATTATGTGTATATAAAATTTTGAACGGACCTCATTTTCGCCATATCCTAGATAGGATTGATGGACATTTGAAGAAATTTAAAAAAAAAAAAAATCCCATTATGAGTACAACACCTCAATAGCTGATTTCCCGTAAGGGAAATCTGCTGCAACTACTAGAATGTTGATTTTTCATATTTAAGACTTTTAAGCAGCCTTGTTGTGAATCTCCTCTTTTGATCGAAATCGACTTAGAGAGAGGAGGAGAGTTAAGAAGGGGTTGGAAAGAAAAAAATTGTCCATACCTAATAGAGGTACAAACAAATTTGTGTAGATTCCTCGCTATTTATCATAAAATTATGTATATATTATTTCGTAAAATTCGTCCTTTCTCATCGGATGTGTTGGGACGGAGATATCGTATCAAACTTTCAAATTTTGTTAATTTATTTTAATAGGGCCACAATGAAGTCACGTGGCCCCTTCATAAGATTTTCTGATAATCATAAAAGTACTGACAAATTAACTCCTTGTGACTATTTTTTAGACTCATTGCAAAACCTATTTCAACGGACGTATTATTTGACAAAAGTTGCTGAGAAAACCACTCATGACATTGAAACTTGCATTGCCTGTGGTTTATCGATTGTGGTAGTTGAGTCTTGGCATTAAAATGTAATGAATCTGAAGCCTTCCCGCCTCACGGTTACTTATACTTGAAGAAAAACATTAGGAAGAAGGAGGTGGGGTATCCTATATTCAGTTTGAACAGTTTGAGAGTTGAGTGTAATTAGATTAAAATGTATTTAGACTGTCTTGTTATATTCAAGGCACAGAGATTTCATTCTCAACTGCAAAATAAGCAATCCTGTGGCCTGGGACACCAGTGCACATAAGTAATAACCCTACCGGAAAATACCAATTGCAGGCCGGAAGAAGGCAGATTTTTCTTTGTTGTTTTTCTGTATTGTTCTTTGTTGCCAATGCTAAATAATAAATATAAATTGAAAAGCGCAGTTGTTCATCAGTCGCAGTTTCTACATCCTAAGATTCAGTTAACATTATATTTTCACGAGACGTTTCGATTAAGGTATGTATTAACTTAGAATCCAGAGTTATTCTGCAAATAGAAACGAATCAGAAGTAAAGAAGAAATTACGAACCCAGCGAACACCAGCACTTGTTCATATTTATTATTCCTTAAGAAACGTCCCCCTAAACGATGTAGTATCCTTATTCTGCAGTTCATCTACTTTGGCAGGTAGTATTTTTAAAATATTTATTTTTAGAGGTTTAATTCCCTCTCGTGCGATGTCTATCCAATGTCGTACCTAACATGTTACATTTATCGACAGGCGTTCAAGCATAAATGTACAGAGAGAACATCTTTGCAAAGATCTCATCTCAAGGGGGGTTTAGAGGGGGGGGGTTGAAAACACTAAATATCTCCGTTACTATAAGTTGCATCAAAAAGTGCAAAGAATAAATCTTATTGAAAATGAAATTTACTATAAATATTGTTATGTACATTTGTTCTCTATCTTGAATATTAAACGAGATATTTGCATTTTTCAGTTTTCAATGTTCAGTAAACCCCCACTTCAACTACATAAACAATACTCTGTTATATAATAAACCACATCATTTGAAGCTTAAATACAAAATATTGTTTTCCAGAGATTTTTATTACACGAGATACATGCAAATATGTTCTTGTGACCCCCCCCCCCCCCGTCTTAAATTATTAGTCTACTAAAATTTGATTAATTAAGATAAAAATTATTCTGATTCAATATAAATTAAAGTATAAGATATAGTACAAAGTTTTCAATCAAATTAATATGTTATATTCTGATATATTTAAGTAATTGTTTTTCTTTCCGGTCAGACGTTAGCACACTTGTTTGTTTACATTTCAGACGCTTCCCGGCTGGAGGTTTCTTATTATCGTTTGTATTTATTCACTTGATATTGACTGTGCTATTGTGTTACCATTATATAGATTTATCTATTGTTGAACTTCACGATGGAAATCTGCTTGACGCCTCTGCGGGACGGACTGTTAGAATAAGATATTTTCGATGACTAAAAATGGGGGTTTACTGACGGCTGAAAATTAAAAAATTCTAAAATCTCCATCAATATTAAAGATAGCGAAAATGTGTGCGGACAACATTTATAGATCGTTAAATTTGCTGAAAGATTGATTCTGTACAATTTTCGACCTGACTCATAGAAACGAGGATATTTTGAATACTCGATTTCTCCCCGTCCCTCTGTCCGATTTCAGCCATTAAGATAGTTTATCTTTAATGTAGGCAGATGAAAGTATTGGCTACGCTTCCACTGTAACAATTTATTAAAACGGCAGAGCGCTTTCGATGCAGTGCATCATCGTCAGTGCCCTGTTGACATTCAAAAACAATAATTACTATATCTATTAAAATATTTTAGATAAGGGGTAAACTCGATAACATATAATAATAAAAACTATCTTTCTTAGAGCTAAATAAAATATAAAACTTTTCATACATCAATAGGCAATTTTTTTTATTAAATTAAGTCAATTATTATTGTTATATGTTATCGATTTTACCCCTTATCTAATATATTTTAATAGATGCAGCAATTATTGTTTTGTGTGCCAACAGGTCACTGATGATGATGCACTGCATCGAAAGCGCTCTGCCGTTTTAATAAATTGTTACAGTGGAAGCCAATTCTTTCATCTACATAAATTAGAAGTCACTTCCGCCTGCCAGAATACCAACTCACTTTATCTTTAGTTTTGCACGGAACGTGTATATATCGAGTTTTGTAACGATAAAAAATATATTGAAACTGCTAGAGCGGTAACAGAAAAGAATATATATTCATTTATTTGTCTGTTATTGCTCTCCCAGACTCAATTTTATAAATATATATATATATATATATATATATATATATATATATATATATATATATACACACACACACACACACACACACACACACACACACACTAGCGGACCTGACAGAAGTTGTCCTACATGATATTTCAAGCGATTAGGATATTAAATTTAATAATATTGTTTAAAACAAAAGCTACTTCTAATAACTCAAAAAACAAATTTTTTATGTGCACGTTTGCCTAAAAAGAAATAGAAAATGAAATATCGTGATTTTTTTATTCAGGCCTCTCTTATAACCCCCACTCTCGTTCGAACCTAAAAAATTTAATATAGTTTATAGTCATGGAAGAATTAATGCTAATTTACATATAGAGTTTTGTTAAGTTCGGTTCAATCGTTAGTGCCCAATAAAATTGTTGGCTCACACTTTCATTTTTTAGTGTATATCCGTTTATACTTTGTTATACGGCTAAAATGGATATAACAAGGGTTACTGTAAATAACAAAATAAACCACTTTTATTCTGTGGATATTTGCCGAAAAAATAGGAAATGAAATATCCATATTTTTAAGTTTATGCCTCCCTTTCAACCCCCACTCCTGCTCCATCTGCCGGACTGATTTGTGAATCTAATCCACCCAGGGCGTCACCCAAACCCATAAAAAATAATTCATTCAAATCGGTCCAGGCGTTAAGGAGGAGTTCAGTGACATACACACGTTCAGTAGAATTATATATATATATATATATATATATATATATATATATATATATATATATATATAATTATAAACGGAACTCATTTTCGTAGAATCCTTGTACCTTTCAGAACATTTTTCTAAAATCGAGTCATTCTCTATAAGGAAAATCTGCTAACATATGCGACACCTCACCCGAAACTTTCTCTGTTAATTGTGAATGAAAAGCAGAAGAGCAGATATCTGAGAACTGATAAGTGTATTATCATAAGAGTGTGTAGAACTAGAAGGTGTACCTGGCTCTGGGAGATGAATGAGGGTAATTTAGGATTAAGCCGTCAAGGAGGTCTCCCCTGCCGGCCCTGTCAACACCCCGTGACCGCTCCCCTCGCACCGTAATACACTTGTTACCCATCGTGACTTGCGGGAAACGGGGGCCTAAACAAATTTTTATTGAAACCCCCTCCTCCCCTGCTCCGGATCTAATGTAAATAGAGAACGCTCTGTTCATTTTACGCTATGAGGCCCCGAGACGGTTCCCGCCGGACAAAAAAAGACCTGGAAGAAGAGGCCGAGTTAAGAAACAATCAGGGAGAATGCTCTCACCCTGAGTCATTCAGTGCATATCTTTTCATCGGTGAAGTTCAGTGGGGCGGTTTGTTGGAGGCGTCTTCTTCAGCATTAGGAGACAAGTTATATTAGGTAGGTCGCATGGTGGAAAGTTCGCTCTGGGGCCTAGATGATTTTAGCAGATTTCCCTTAAGGGAAATCAGCTATTGAGGTTGTACTCATGACGGAATTTTCGAAATTTTTCTTCAAATGTCCATCGATCCTACCCAGGAGATGACGAAAATGAGGTCCGTTCAAAACTGTATATATATATATATATACTAGCTAAGGTACCCGGCGATGCCCGGGAAATTATTGTTGACTGACTATTGATGGTATTTTGATAATAAGACTTCAATGTGTACAATTACACTGCCCTCCACGACGTAATGATTTTCCGAAATAACCAACCCTGAAGGGTAACTTTTGGAGATTAATAGAATAGAAATTTTAGTTTTGAAGGATAAATGAAAATGTGGTCCTAATTTATCCTTCTACACATTATGACTCATCGTTTTTCAATAATTCAAACCATAATCATGGGTAGCATTTATCACAATTAAATATCATCTATAATGAACATATTTTCTTTCAAAAGCCAACCCGATCTCAAATAGTTTAGGCAAAGTTTTGCACGTAAGATTATATTTGTAATAGTGAATCTCACTGGAAATCACTTCCAGGTATGCCAGACGGGAAATAAGTAAACTCAATTAACTGGTAAGGCTCCCGTCATCTTCCGGTCCCGCATTAGACTTCTCACATTTCAGCCTCTCTTATAATCCCCGCTCCCGTTTGGATCTAAAATTTTTAATATAGCTTATAATCATGGAAGAATTAATGCTAATTGTCATACCGAGTTTTGCTAAGTTCAGTTCAAATCGTTAGTGCCCCACAAAATTGTTGGCTCCCGCTTTAGATTTTAGTGTATATCACGTTTATACTTTTCTATACGACAAAAGTGAATATAACAAAAGTTACTTTAAATAGAAAAATAAACTACTTTTGTCATGTGCATATTTGAGAAAACCCAATTGAAAACGAAATACAGCTATTTTTAAATTCAGGCCTCTCCTACAACCACCACTCCTGCCCGTCCCTAGAAATCTTGGTATGGCTTATTATAAAGAAGGTGTTAGTGCTAATACACATACCGAGTTTTATTTAGTCCCGTTAAGTCTTTCGTGCCAAATAAAATTGTTGACTCCCGCAATAAGTTTTGGCGTATAACGCATTTGTACTTCGGAATACGACGAAAGTGTATATAACAAACGTTACTCTAAATAACAAAATAAACAACTTTTGTTATGTACATATTTGCCGAAAAACCAATAGGAAACGAAATATCGCTATTTTTAATTTTAGGCCTCCCTTATAACCCCCACTCCTGTTTGTCTTAGAGAATATTAATATAGCCTAAAGTCTAAGTTGAGTTAGTAGTAATATACATACCAAGTTTCATAAAATTCGGTTCAGCCGTTTATGCGTGAAAAGGTAACAAACAAACAAACAAACAAACAAACAAACAAATAAACAAACAAACAAACAGACACCAAAGAAACAAAATGCAGTTATGGTGTGTATGACATGTGAAACGAAAAGTTATCGTGAAATTTCGCGAAAAAAATCAATGTACAGACAGAGGTTACAATTTTATATATATATACACACAATGGATAAATATATATATATATATATATATATATATATATATATATCTATATATATATATATATATATATATATATATATATATATATATATATATATATATATTTGTCTGTTACCGCTCTAGCGGTCGCAATTTTTGTTTGATCGTTACCTAACTCGATATTTAGTCGTTTCATGTAAAAAGAAAGATCAAGTTCGTTAACGGCTGAAATCGGACCAGTGGGAGGGGGGGTTTAGAGGGGAGGATTTTCGAAAATTTGAAATATCTCTGTATATAAATTTATACAATATCTCCGTTACTATACGTCGGACCGAAAAATTGTACAGAATCAATCTTATTGCAAATTAAATTTACTATAAATATTGTTATATACATTTTTTCTCTATCTTGAATATTAACCTAGATATTTGCATTTGTATTCTGCGTGTGGTCACCAGTAGGCTATGTTCGGACTTTCCGCCGAGAGCTCTGGTGGCCGTTTCCATAACTATTCGTCCCTCGTGAATAGGTTTAGAGGTTAGGTTAACTGTTTTTTGGGGCTAGAAACTACTGGGTTATTACGCCCTAAATAATGTTTTAGGTTTAGAGGTTTCTTACTACTACAGTTGTTATTAGGCAGATTTCTCTATTGTAAAACTTCACGTGGGAAATCTGCTTAGTTTACGCAGCCCCTGCGTGACGGACTTTTATTATTATTATTTACGGCCACTTTATGCTACTGTGGCTAATCGGGACGGGTTATCTACAGGTTACCACCCTTTCCTAGATGGATTTTTGGACCTTGATGAATTTTGACATCTTTCGATGACAAATACACAGTATGAAATTTATTTGTATATGTATATTAGCAGATTTACCTTAAGGGAAATCAGCTATGGAGGTGGTACTCATGAAGCGCTTTTGAACAATTTCCTCAAATGTCCATCGATCGTACCCAGGCGATGACGAAATTGAGGTCCGTTCAAAACTGTATATATATATATATATATATATATATATATATATATATATATATATATCAATACTTGTTTAGTCGCTACTATACTCGATATTTAAACGTGAAACTAAAGGTCAAGTCCGTTAATGGCTGAAATCCGACAAGTAGAAGGGGGTTTAGAGGGGGGATTTTGAAAATTCTTAATATCTCCGTTATTATGCGTGGGATCGAAAAACCATATAGAACCAATCTTATTGTAAATGTAATGTTCTATAAATGTTGTTATGTACTTTTTGTTATTGTCTTGACTATTTACCGAGATATTTGCATGTTTTAGTTTTCGACCTCCAGTAAACCCAATCCTCCACTTGTCATATTAACAATAAACTGTTATAACATGAACACTGAACTTCTACTTTTTCTTAAAGTCAATGTGATTCATTATAAATTACAGTACTAGGTATAGTACATAATTTTCAATAAAATGAATATGTTATATTTCTGATATGTTTCTATTATTGGTTTTCTTTCAGCTGAGCCGTTGGCAGACCTGTTTGTTTACATTTGAGATGCTTTCCGCCGGCAGGGGAAAGATTTCTTATTACCTTTGTATTTATTCATTTAATATTCTTGGTGGTGTTGTATTACCAGTATGTAGGTTCAACTATGAACCGTATGTGACGAGGGAAATCTGCTCAGTTTAAGCAGCCCCTGCGTGACGGACTTTTTATATGAGTGTAGACAAATGCTGAGTGGTTATTGGCCTCTAGTAGAGCGCGGAATGACAGGGTGGTTTGAAGCTGCTGTGGTGGGCCCTGTCAAATCGGTGGACACGGCTCAGCCCCTCTTCCAGCACTAATCTCATCTCCTTTCCTAAAATATCTTCTGATACCTCTTCCTCAGACTAAGAAACTTTCTTGATAAATGTCTAAATGATTTAGTTTTTATTACTCATTTTATACTTTGAAACTCGTTCTATATCTATTAGGAAAATGTATGCAAATATGTGACGCACGTGGGAAATCTGATTAGTTAACGCAGCTCCTGCGTGGCAGATATTTTACTCTAATAACATATTTTTATTATTTCATATCCCAACCTCTTCATATCACCGTCAAGGTTCTTTAGAGCAAAGCTGTTAGAGGAAGCGGCCCCCTGTCAGCATACATTCTACAGAAAGTATTGGGTGGTAAAATAAGTTCATAGCGTTTTTTACTGGTGATTTCAATAAAAACAGATACATTAAAATATTGTTAATCTATTATAGGTTCAGAACTAAAAAGCTTAAATTCTTTGTTACTGCGTTTGAAACATGCTGGAAAAATGGAACCGGTCAGGTGCCCATGCAGTTACTATATCAGGAAGTAGGAAAAAAGGTAGGAATAGGCAACGGTGGTCCAATGATCTGGAGGAGGACTTCTTGCGGTTGGGTATCCGTAATTGCTCAGGACTGGGCGCAATAATGGTAGTGGCAGAGACCTACCACTTTCTTTTTCTTCCTTTAAGAGGGAAGAAATTTCGAAAATTCTAAATGTCTCCGTTACTATACGTCGAAAAATTGTATAGAAGCTTTCTTATTGTAAATGTCATTACCTATATATGTTGTTTGTACATGCTTTCTCTAATATGAATATTAGCCGACGTGTATATTTTTTAGATTTCATCCTTCAGTAAACCCCCAATCCTGCTCATTTCATATTAGCAATAAGCTGTTATATCATGAACTACTCTTTTTTAGCTTAAATATCGAATATTGTTTCCAAGAGATCTTTATTATGCGAGATCCATGCAAATTCGTTGCGCGGTGGCGTCATCAATTAAGATCTTACGTTTGTTTTTGGTTTTTTCGAAAATTTTTACTTGATCTCTACCATACTCTACATTTAACCGTTTCAGTAATCACTAAAGATCATATTTTTTATTCCCTGAAATCGGACCAGGAATAAGGGAGTGAGGGGGGTTGGAAGTGGCGGGATTCGAAAATTCAAAATATCTCAGTAATTATGAGTCGGATGGTTATGGGTCCAATGTTGTTAAACTATGATGCTCTTCAATTGTGTTTCCATGCAATTTTTCGCAACTCCAATAATAAGCGAGTAGTTCTTATTTTATTGTCTTTAGTCATAAAAGGCAGTGTAATGAGATCAGTAGTGTGTCTGTCAGCACCACGTGGGAAATCTGCTTAGTTTACGAAGCCCCCGCGTGATGGGGTTTTTATTTTTGAATTCTGCAAATCATATTATTTTATTTACATGAAATTTTAATCAGAATG
Organism: Riptortus pedestris; assembly: GCA_019009955.1. Classification (NCBI taxonomy): domain Eukaryota; kingdom Metazoa; phylum Arthropoda; class Insecta; order Hemiptera; family Alydidae; genus Riptortus; species Riptortus pedestris. The sequence goes on from CM032233.1 coordinate 38,444,354, forward strand.
TCCTCATATTTGAAGGAACTGTACAAACTGTAACTGTAGCTCCGGATAGGTAGTGGTGTTATAATTGTTTATAATTTTTCACCAGGGATTTTTTAAACCACAACAGTTAGCAGATGAATAATAAAATGTCCGTCACTCAGGGGCTGCGTAAACTAAGCAGATTCCCCCACGAGGAGTTATACAATAGAGAAATCTCCATGCGAGAACCGAACAGTTACGGAAACGGCCGATCTAGCTTTTGGCGGAAACAGAACTTAGCCGATCTCATCTCTGAGTTCACTTAATAAAAATGCAAATATCTCGTTAATATTCACGATAGAGAATAAATGATTGTAACAATACTTATAATACATTTAAATTTCAACAAGATTGGTTTTATACAATTTTTCGATCCGAGGTAGAGTAACGGAGATATTTCGAATTTTTTAAATTCCTCCCTCTAACCCCCCCCCCCCTCTCACCTGTCCAGTTTCAGCCGTTAAGGAACTCGATCTATCTTTTTACATAAAACGATTAAATACCGAGTTTGGTGGCGATTACACAAAAATTGCGACCGCTAGAGTGTTAACAGATATATTATATATATATATATATATATATATATATATATATATTTGTCTCTTAACGCTCTAGTGGTTGCAATTTTATATACATATACATACATACATATATATATATATATATATATATATATATATATATATATATATATATATATATATTGTTTTGAACGGACCTTGTTTTCGTCATCTCCTGGTTGTACATTTGAAGACATTTTTCGAAAATCGCGTCATGAGTATAACCTCAATAGCTGATTTCCCTTAAGGGGAATCTGCTAAAATTATATGAAAAGCTCTGACTAAAAGTTATGGAATATCATCATCCGTTAGAAATATACTATTATTTTTTTTTGTATATTTGATTTGTTTACTGACTATGGAATGGATTTTCTGCGAAATAGCCAAAAAAAAAAAAAACATGGGGTAGTAGAATATCCAATGAGTCAAACTTTCTTCTCTATTAAGGTTTCATATGGGACAAATTTTGTCCGTGTCAATTGTACTGGGTCGGGAAAACCGATTAAACAATTCAAGCGACTAAAAACGAACAAATATATATATTGAGAAATGTACTGTAATTTTTGAATTTATGAGTATATTCGATTTTATTTCTCATCAGTTTAGAGTATGATCTCATACAAGACGACCTTTAATATCAATATGCTGCGGGAGATGCCTTATGTAATTTTGTACAGTTCGTCCATGCATAATCGCTGGGTATGGGATAAATGTCTTCAATAATTTGCTGTTAGCAGATTTCCCTTAAGGGAAGTCAGTTATTGAGATCATACTCATGATGTGATTTTCAAAGTATGTCAACTTTTATGTAAAAAAGAAAGATCAAGTTCGTTAATGGCTGAAATCGGACAAGTTGGGGGGGGGGGGTTCAGAGGGGGGATTTTAGAAAATTCGAAATATCTCCGTTACTATACCTGTGATCATAAAATTGTATCGAAACAATCTTATTGAAATTTAAATGTACTATAAATATTGTTATATACATTTATTCTCTATCTTGAATATTAACCGAGATATTTGTATTTTTCAGTTTTCAGCCCTCAACAAACCCCCACTCCTACTCATGTCACATTAATAATAAGCTGTTATATCATGAACCACTTCATTCCAAAGTTAAATACTAAGTATTATTTTATTCAACTTCCACAGTGTGAGATATTTTCAAATAAGTTCTGTTGACCCCCTCCCCCCCCCTCCCTTCTTTGGTTTTTGGACTACTAAAATTTGAGTGATTGATAAAAAATATGACATTCCATTGGAATTATAGTTCTGAGACCCATTGTGAGTTATACGATGGGAAAGAGGGACAGAACTTGACAGAACAGTAGCGCTTAGAAGTGATTATTACTTCTATTTGATTTTCATTGACATAGGTGATCGATTTTAAGGATACTAGCAAAATTTAAAATATGATTGCCCGAGAATCATCTATATATGGCGAACGCTCTACATCGCTATACGTTTCAAACGGTTCCATGTGTAATGTATTCATATTGTTTGATTACTGGATGTGAGTGTAATTTCATAGTTACAATAGTAACAAGTAAATAGTTGAGAGTAATGCTTAAAGAATTATAACTCTGAAAGTAAGCTACCCATATGTAAGCTATATTTTTTTACCACAAAAACTTTTTTTGTGGTAAAAAAATATATGAGCTGACGCCAAAATGATTAAGTACTTTTGAGAGGCTGCAGTATGTGGCAATAGTATATTCAGAAATATAGTTTCATTTTGAGCGGGCCACATTTTCGTCATCTTCTATGTAGGATCGATGGAAATTTAATAAAATATTTCAAAAATATATAATTAAATATTTATATTTAAATAAATAGGCCTTTTTTTTTCTTTATTCTCACTTGTCTCAACCTAGCCGAAACCATGAAATGGACTTATACTTAGTTCCCTTGAAATGAATCGTCAGAAATTTTAGAGTTGTATTTGGTTATGGGTTTAGCATCAGGGCCCACCCTCGTTTTTTGTGAGGTAACATGGGGACCTTCGTATCCACTAACACATCAAATTCTTCAATTTAAATACCACGTTTTTGTCAACACATGTTTGCCATGCAGTCCTGATAAAGGTTGAGAATAATGTTATCTATTTTAGCAGATTTGCATTAAGGGAAATCTGCTATTGAGGTTGTGCTTATGACGCGATTTTAGAAACATTTCTTCAAATGTCCATCGATCCTACCCAGGAGATGATGAAAATGAGGTCCGTTCAAAATTATATATATATATATATATATATATATATAGATATATATATATATTTGTCTGTCGCAATTTTTGTTTGATCGTTACGAAACTCGATATTTGAACGTTTTATGCAAAAAGACAAATCAAGTTCGTTCAAATTGCTGAAATCGGACCAGTGGGAGGGGGGGGGGGGTTTAGAGGGGGGATTTTCGAAAATTCGCAATATCTCCGTTACCACCAGGATCAAAAAATAGTATAGAACCAATCTTATTGCAAATTGAATTTACTATAAATATTTTTCTATAAATTTATTCTCTATCTTGGATATTAACCGTGATATTTGCATTTTTATTAAAATGGACTGCTAACAGACGAATGAGTTTCCAGCCAAAAGCTAGTTCGGCTGTTTCCGTAACTGATCGGCTCTCGTATGAAGATTTTTCTATTATATAACTTCACATGGGAAATCTATTTAGTTTACGCAGCTCCTGCGTGACGGACTTTTATAATTCCTAAACCAGTCAATAATATTACTCCTCCCGAGATAGGAACTAAATATAAGTTCCTAGAGAAAAACAATACTATCATTTCAAAGTATATTTTTATATAGTTATATGTCTAAAAATTTTAAAAGGTACTAATGAAATAAATTTATTAATTAAACTGAAATATACCGTTACAGGAATGTTTTATAATTAATTTCTCAATGGTCTATATAGGTCTTTATAGCAAACAGCCAAATATTGTAAGTATTCGTTTATTGCTTTACGTGTACCGATGGCTTTGACTGGAAACGTACACAACAATTTAAATGGGAATGCATTCTTAAAATGTGCAGATACAACTATTTTTAAAAGCAAGGCTTTTTAGAAAATTAATTTAAAGGGAAATTCACTATTGAGGCAGTTCCATGAACATTCATCAAATGCCTGCTGATCTTAAATAGTTGACAATAATATATATGTATATATATATATATATATATATATATATATATATATATATATATATATGTGTGTGTGTGTGTGTGTGTGTGTGTGTGTGTGTGTGTGTGTGTACAGGGTTCATGTGAATCGGGGGACCAAATGCGAGTCTGAAGATAACGTTCATTTGGCTCTGTGGGTGGGGTAAAAAATGTGTTACTACCCCTAACCACCCCGAAATTATTTGGTTGGAAAAAATTTCGAATACACTATTAGAAAAAATATAAAATTTGTCCTAAGAAGATGATATTTTAGATATGGGCAGTAATCAGAATGATGAATGAACATGAATGTAATCCCTACTTGATAACCTCTCAGATGGTAAGAATTCAGTAATTGGAATAACTTCAGTCTGTTAAAATTGACTGCAACAAGAAATTTCATAACAAGGGAAAGTGTCGAAATACAATTCACTTGGATATAATTTTTTTTTCATTCAGGAAGCCCTAACAAGTTAATATTCATGTGTTGTTAGTATGAGGTCGTACTCAGGGCGCGATTTTCGAAAATTTTCTTAAAATGTCCATCGATCCTACCCAGGAGATGACGAAAATGAGGTCCGTTCAAAATTATATATATATATATATATATATATATATATATATATATTGTATATTTGTCAGTTAACGTTCTAGCTGTCGCAATTTTTGTTTAATCGCCACCAAACTCGGTATTTAATCGTTTTATGTAAAAAAGAAAAATCGAGTTCGTTCATGGCTAAATTCGGACAAGTGACAGGGGGGGGGTTTAGAGGGGGATTTTAGAAAATTCGAAAGTTTCCCGCCAAAAGCTAGTTCGGCCCTTTGCCGTAACTGTTCGGCTCTCGTATGGAGTATTCTATAACTTCACGTGGGAATTCTGCTTAGTTTACGCAGCCCCTGCGTGACGGACTTTTATTTTTTTTTTCAGCCAGTATCATTTCGTTCGTCCCTTGTGTAGAATATTAAGAACAGCCTTCGAGGGTTCCAATACGGAATGCATGAGCATTATCCAAATAATACTGGCTTACCGTTGGCAATGCGAGAGATTGTCACACTGAAGAATACTACTACAAAAAGAAATTTTAGGAGTGAAAATTCACACCATTTCCATTTTCAAAAATTAAATAACCTTCTTGAATCCTACATAAAGTGTACTATTCTAGGCGGCGGCATATTGGGAACCACATTATACGGACTGACGAAGCATTTGCTACGCTCTGAGGAATGGTAAATTTACACAATGCCCATGTATGGACAGAACATAGCACACTGGGGCTACCTTCAACACTTCTTTGAGGTTGCTGCTTAGTTCCGGTTAACCGAGATGTTGGGACAACATAAGGATACGCACAGTATCTATCTCCACAATATCTATGGTGAACAGGTTTAATTCAAAAGCAATTTTGAATATTCCTTAACAGTTTTAGCAGATTTCCCTTAAGGGAAATCAGTTATTGAGGTCGTACTCATGAAGGAATTTTCGAATTTTACTTCAAATGTCCATCGATCCTACCTAGTAGATGACGAAAATGAGGTCCGTTCAAAACTGTGTGTGTGTATATATACACACATTTATGTGTGTATACTCGTATATACACACGGTATTTGTCTGTAGCGCTCTAGCTGTCGCAATTTTTATTTAATCGTTATCGAACTCGATATTTAATCGTTTTTTGTAAAAAGAAAGATCAAGTTCGTTATCGGCTGAAATCGGACCAGGGGGAAGGGGGGTTTAGAGGGGGAGGATTTTGAAAATTCGAAATATCTCCGTTACTGTAAGTCGGATCGAAAAAATGTATAGAATAAATCATATTGCAAATTAAATTTACTATAAATATTGTTCATACATTTATTCTCTATCTTGAATATTAATCGAGATATTTGAATTTTTCAGTTTCCAGCCTTCAGTAAACCCCCACTTCTACTAGTGTTACAAAAACAATGCACTGTTATATAATAAAACATATTAATTGGAGCCTAAATATTATTTTCATTGAACATTTACTTTGTGGGATACGTATATGCAAATACGTTCTGTTGACCGCCCCCCCCCTTCTTTTGTTTTTGGATTACTACAATTTGAGTGATTGAGATAAAACTGATTCTGATTCATTACAAATTACAGCACTAGCTTTAGTAAATTGTTTTCAATAAAATTAATATGTTATATTCAGATATATTTCATTAATTGTTTGTCTTTCCGGTCTGTCTATGAAGCGCTACGAGGCTGGCGTGCCTGTTTTTTTGCAATTCTGCCCCTTTCCGTTGTAGGGATTATTAACTTGTATATTTACTGAGCATTCACGGTAGTGTTACCTGTATGTATATTGTTTTTCTTTCCCCTGAGCCGATGTCAAACCTGTTCGTTTACATTTCAGAAGCTTTCCGTCAGTAGGTTTCTTATTATAGTTTGTATTTATTCGCTTAATATTCACGGTGGTGTTGTTATCGGTATGTAGATTTATCTATTGTTAAACTTCACGCGGGAAATGTGCTTAGTTTACGCAGCCGGACGTTTTGGATATACTTCTTTAAATACAGGGATCAGATTTCAGATGTCCTGCATCCAGTGAAAGATATATTGGATACAGGAAAGACGAGCATTTCGCAGGAAGGTGATTGATTGTAAAATAAACAACAAGAAGCCTAGATCTGACTCCATATTAGATTTTAAAGTGTTGAGAACATTACGGTGATAAGTATATACAATATTAATAATCACGATTTATAAACGCAAATCGTAAGGTACAATGCAAAAAAAGGCTAGATAAGAATGGAGCTCCTGCGGTCTTCCTGCCTTTCATTATAATACTTCGCAAATGAGGTGGAGAGTTATAAAAACATTTATAAAGTAACCTATTACTTCTACGCATTTTATTTTAACCTATAAATATGATAGTATTCTCTATTTGCCATTAATTTATTATAAATATTATTTATTACGGGCAGAATGACTATCTATTGGGAATTTTAGTTTCACACCTTCTTTTAGATCAAAATCGGCTTAAGTAAGAAGGAGGACGGGTTTCGGAAATAAAAAATTGGAAATTTCTCCACACCTAATAGAGGTACGAAACATTTTTATAAACCCATTTCTATTTATCATGAAACGTCTATAAATTAAGTTCCATGAAATTTTTTGATCCAGAGCACTGGAACAGAGATGTCGGATATAACTTTCAAATGGCATAATTGAAGCGTGTCAAAAAACAAGGAAATCGTGTGGCGCCCTCATGAGATTTTTTTCGTCTTAGATTTAGTACCAAAAGAAGAGTTAAGAAAGTCCGTCACGGAGGGGCTGCGAAAACTGAGCAGAATTCCAAAACGAAGGTTTACAATACGAGATAGATAGATAGACCCGTAGATAAATACATACTGGTAACACCACCGCGAATAAGTGAATAAATACAAACGGTAATGAGATATCTCTCAGTTGCAAGTTAATAACTGTATAAGCGCCTGAATTGTTAAGGAATAGGCCAGCCAACCTGAATTCTACACCGGAAAGAAAAACCATTAATGAAATATATCTGAATATAGCATATTAATTTTATTGATAACTTCTACTACAGCTAGTGCTGTAATTTGTAATGAATCAGAATTATTTTAATATCATTTACTTAAATTTTAGACATCCAAGAACGTATCTCATAAAGTAAAAGTTCGAAGAAAGCAATATTCCTTATTCAACCTTGAAATGAAGTGGTCCATGATATAATAGCTTATTATTAATATAATATGAGTAGGAGTGGGGGTTTACTGAAAGCGAATATTTATCTCGGTTAATATTCATGATACAGAAACTATGTATAGAACAATATTTATAGATCATTTAATTTGCAATAAGATTGTTTTTATACAATTTTTCTATCCGTCGATCGTTTTATTTATTTTTTTTCCATATATATATATATATATATATATATATATATATATATATATATATATACAGTTTTGAACGAACCTCCTTTTCTGCATCTCGGAAAAGAAGGTAGGATCGATGGACATTTGATGAAAAATTATCATCTACCTCAATAGCTGATTTCCCTTACGGGAAATCTGCTAAAAACGGGAAACATGTAGAACAGATGTGAGTTAAAGAGGAGTGAATATATACAGTGTTTTTAAAAAATGTACCCGTTGCTTCCCAGTGAGACATATTTAAGTATTCTTGAGTCTCTTTTATCTCATAAATCCTACTTTTAAGCAGTATCTAAGTGGCAGAGGCATAAAAGCCTAAAATACAACCATTCCTCTAGACCTCTAACGTACATTGCCCGGAACATGTAACGCAAATAAAATTTTTAATAAAAAGTTCCTTTCGGAGGCGTTGTGTAAAATTTCCCACGAGCTGGTGTAAGACACACTGACGATCTCATCGTACCATCTTGTCTGCATTTCTCACGTACTAAGAAGCCAATGCAAACAGAGGGATTGAAATACATCAGGGATGTTTAGTGACTCAATTAGCCAAAGTGAAAATCGGATGAGTACAAGTTTAATATTTGAGATACATAACAAATTAACAATAACCTTTGGAGAAGCTTAAATTTGCAACAATACCGGTTATACACAAATTTTCGACCCGATATTACGAATTTTCTATTTTCCTTCCTTCCCCATGGACCGATTTCAGTGATCATTGACAAATGTAGGACTTTTTTAAATAAAGTCTCCGTCGAAAAAAGGTTTTTTTTAAGGACTCTTGCCATTAAAGTATGATAAATATTTAAATATTGGGATCAAGAAAGCTTATAAAAGAGAATATATATATATATATATATGGTTTAAATTCACAAATCTGCCCGACAGATGGAGCAGGAGTGGGGGTTGTAAGGTAGGCCTAAAATTAGAAATAGCGATATTTCCTTTCCTATTGGTTTTCCGGCAAATATGCACAGGGTAGAAGTTGTTTATTTTGTTATATTCACTTTTGTTGTATAACAAAGTATAAACGAGACAAAACTCTATATGTAAGTTAGCATTAATTCATTTAATTGATTATAAGCTATATTCAATTATTTAGGTTCGAACGGGATTGAGGTTTATAAGGGAGGCCTGAATAAAAAATTCGCGATATTTCATTTGCTATTTGTTTTTAGGCTAACGTGCACAAAACAAAAGATGCTTTTTCTGTTATTTAAAGTAGCTTAAGTTTTAAACATAATATTATTAAATTTAATATCCTAATCGGTTGAAATATCATGCAGGACAACGACTGTCGGGTCCGCTAGTATATATATATTTATATATATATATAATATAAAAGAGACATACTAGAAAATACGTCTAAAAACACTTAGGTAATATCATTAACTGAGCTGACATCAATGAGGAGAACACTTTTTTACAAACTTACAGCAACTAAAGCTGGGATGGGAAAAGCAAAAGCAATTTTGACAGAACCCTACTGTCTTTTACAGAAACGAACTGCACACAACAGGCGTTTATCAGAAAGAAGTACGTGATGTACTAAAACGCTGCAATAACACAATAGGTAATCAACATTACAGAATATACTTAACCATGGTTCGAGGCCATACTGATAGTGCAACCCAAGATATACATAAATATCCTACCCATGACACTAATAGTCAACTACAGACCAGCACCCACATATAGGTTACGAAAACATCTTTCATCGATACTAAAAGACAGAGTAAATTAGCGAATAGACAATTAAGAACACTACTGAATTTGTGAATAAACTCACAAACGTACACATAACAGAACGAACACGACTTGTATCATTTGACATGATAGACCCATACCCATTTATACCAGTACAAGAAACCAACGACTTACTGACTTCAAGACACAGCGACTTATGATGAGTATATTAGGGAAATCATTGAACTGACAGAAACAAGAATTACTTCCGTTTCAACATTGACATATATTCACCGACAGTCGGACTTGGAATGTGAAACCCTACTTCTTCTTTACTGAAAGAGGTACTCATAGAATACTTTGAAGATACAAACATCTCAAAACTCACGGAAAAACAGCACAGCAACGTATTGCAGATTTGTAGATGGCACATTTTCCTTAACCAACACAGGCGATATCAACAAGATCGTCACCCCAACATACACCATGGAAAATAAATGGGAGAACACTGAACTTCATTGACATTCCAATTCCCATACAAAACTACAGACTGGAATACTGAAAATACTACCGCTCTTTCAGAACAACGGTGATAAACAGTTGAAGACAATTTAGAGATAGTAAAAAGTAACGGTTATAAGCGACACGTCAGTGACTAGATATTCAAGAAACTAAACAGAAACATAAAACAAGACATGAACACCACATCAGAAAAAAAAATCAAGAAACGTCAATTCATCACGGACACACGACCTGACACGTTTTATACTGCCAACTTACTACTAAAAGGACATCACACTACTTTCAGAACCAATAACACATTAGGACAGAACCTGACAAATGACATAGAGAATAAGAACATATAAAATATGAACGGAGTACACAAATTAACTTGCACTTTCATTTGACAGACTGGAAGGAGATGTAAAACGCGATAGACTGAACACATACGCCTATTCAGATTAGACAAGCAATACTCGCAAACCACTTGATTCATCACAGTCACGGTCTTACAAATATATCCGACAGCATGAAACTCAAGAAAACAAAAGTACGTTGATTGGGCATACTAGAGAACATGAAGATTTAGAAACAAAGGACATTCAACGAAGACATTATCAAGGAACAACTCAAACTCGGAAATCTCAGACACGATATTCAGACCATTGCAACTTCTTAAACGAAAGACGTCAATAGACGGACACACACGAATGCCAGTAGACCTACCGACAAACATAAGCCCGTATTCAAATAAAAATTATCAATGCTTTCACACGTTTGTCGAAAAATAATTGACCTGGACTCATCCTCTAGCCAACATATCCTCTTACTATAGGTACATACAATAACTCAACCAACAGCCTACTGCATGAGAAACAATTTACCTGGACAAATGCATCAACCATCCTCCGTTTTACCTAAGATATAAAAAAAAAACTGATCCGGACTAAATCTTGAAAGTACCTGATACGGATAAAAGACGTATAAAACCGACTGACTCACTGTAACTCAGTACAACTTTGATGGGGGCTCAGGGCTCAGTACAGCTTTGGGGGGGACAGGTTGGCCGTGTGAGTTAGGGTGTTGGTCTTAATCTCATATGGTAAACTTAGAGCGGCGGGTTTGATTCCCTCCCTGGGAAGTAGAAATTTATTAGGTGACGGACTCATTAAATGTCAGAAATTAAATGGATTTCTTAGTACCACCCTGGCTAGAAAAGGGTGGATCCCTGTAGTTGACCCGTCCCAATTAGCCAAAGCAGCATAAAGTGGTGGACGTAAATAAACAACTTTGACGGGCTAGAAGACAGTGTCCTCGCAACGAAATCGCATATCAACTGTACTCCGTCATAGGCCAATGATGACAGTCCCCGCCAGCAACAGTATCATATATACTGGCGGTACTATCCCTTCATTTGATATCCCATACAATTTGAAGAGACTTATTCAAAGGTATTATTGATGGAAAACATTTTTCGAAAATAGCATGAGTACAACCACAATAGCTGATTTTCCTTAATCGAAATCTGCTTATAATCAGTGGCCTAGATTATCATAGAGTGGTGCGGGTAAGGATGAATGGGGGTGGGTGTCAGTTAGCGGCGAGGAGGCTGGAGAAGGAGCAACAGGTGGATGGTGGGGGTCTCCCTCGCTGGCAGGGAGAGGGGTGGACACAGCCCTGATTAGGGGCAGCTCCTCTAGAGGCCCTCAGTCGAGAGATGGAGTTCAGGGGTAACTCGGACCGTCTCCAGCTCCTCATAGAGAAGATACAGGCTAACAAGGAGAACACCCCTTCCCAGCATCAAGGTACACGACAAATCTTTATTCGTTAAAAGTGCTTTCCGGCAGATTTCTCACAAGGGAAATCAGCGATTAAGAAATTTCTTCAGATGCCCATCTATACAGACTAGGAGTAAAAAGTCCGTCATGCAGGCACTGCATCAACTAAGCAGATTTCCCACGTGCCGCTTTGACACATTACTAATTTCATTTAACCAAATATACTCTATTTCTAAATAAAAATCCTATGAGGTTGACGTATACTGAAAAAAGGAAAATATGAATAACTCCCTTATTATTTGAGTTAAGAAAAAATGTACTTACCTAAAATTGGAGCGCATCAATACTTTAACAAGATTTTTGATTTGATTCTATAAAAAGTTTTTATCCGAATCATAATACCTGAGATATTTTGGATTTTCAGATTCCCCCTCCTTCTAACGCCCTCCCCCTTTACTGGTACGAGTGTTGAATCAAATTGCGATCAAATAAACTTTTCCAAATCAAGAAATAAAATCTTATTTCTTGATGCCATTACATGTATATCATGTAGAAAAGGTCTGATAAAAACAATATTTGGTATTTAAGCTTAGAATAAGAACTTTAATGATATATAATTGCGATGACTTAAATTGGGGGTTTATGTAAGGCTGGAAATTGAAGGCAAAATTCCCTGTTAATTTTCAAGATGGTAAGTACAACATCTATAGAAAATTAATTTTGTAGCTTGTTTATATACAGTTTTTCTATAAAAAGGGAGATATTTTGAATTTTCGATTTCCCCCACCTTTCCGTATTCACTTGTTCACGAACTTGATCTGCAATTTTAAATGAAACTCTTATATATATATATATATATATATATATATATATATATTATATATATATATATATATATATATATATATATATATAATTCTACTGTACGTGTGTATGTCACTGAACTCCTAAACGGCTGGACCGATTAGAATGAATTTTTTTGTATGCATGGTTTAGCGTCACAAATCAGCCCGGCAGATGGAGAAGGAGTGGGGGTCGTAAGAGAGACCTAAAATTAAACATAGCTATATTTCGTTTCCTATTGGTTTTTCGGCAAATACGCACAGATAAAAGTTGTTTATTTTGTTATTTAGAGTAAATTCTGTTATATTCACTTTTGTCGTATAACAAAGTATAATCGAGATATAGTAAAGTACGTTTTGTTTTAAACATAATATTATTAAATTTAATATCCTAATCGCTTGAAATATTATGCAGGACAACGTTTGCCGGGTCCACTGGTATGTATGTATATAAACGAGTATATATATATATATATATATATATATTTAATTTTGAACAGATCTAATTTTCGTAATCTAGGTAGGAAAGGTGGACATTTGAGGAAATATTTTCGAAAATCGCGTCATGAGGACAACCTGAAAAGATGATTTCCTTTAAAGAAAAGTACTCCCCTCTTCCCCCACGTCCAAAGTGTAAGTGACACCTACGTTTTAAACTCATATAAAACCTAAAATACTACCAGACCTCTAGATGTCTACTGTACATTGCTCGGGAGCATGTAACGCAGCTAAGATGTCAATGAACATCTCAGGAACTGCGTAAAGTAGGCTGATTTCCCCAAATGCTGATCTCGTCTCACCGTCTATCAGCAAGAACCCTATGTAAACAGCAATTGCAATATAAAATGAACACGAGATGTTTAGTGCCTCATTCTGAAAATTGTAAAACTAGCGCGAGAGGGTTTACTCAATACAAATACCGCGCTTAATATTCCAATTAGAGGAAATATTTACACAACAATAGTTGTTGATATATACATATATATTCTTACAAATAAGAAAACCAATTTTCATGACAAAGAAATTCGATATTTTATAAATTGGTTGGTGTAAAATGGAAAATGAAGCCTCCGGCTGAAATCGAGTCACAAGGGGATAATCAAAAACTCGAAAAATACTACATCGCCAATCTTTTTTCAAATTTATATTCCTGCAGTTCTTACTCTCACATGAAAAATAAATCAATATATACATAAATATTTCAAGTTTAAGTACGACGTTTTGTTTATCGGGCAGAGTAGAGGGGGGGGGTTACGGAAGAAGAAAAATCATTATTTCAAAATATCTTCGGATCGAAAAATGCTCCACGACTAATTTTGTTGGCAATTTAATTTTACCCAACGGGAATATTAAAGGAGATATGTCTAATCTTTTAGTTTACTGGATTCTGCAAACCCCCCAATTTTCTAACGCGATTTTGTATTTGAGTAAGACAACCACTAGACATGCTTATTCTCAGCTTAATTTTGAAATCCTGTTGACATAGGCTTCTTAATAATACATCATTAATGTGGGGAATGTATGTTCTCAGATCAGTAACGTGTCCAGCACGTGTGAAATCTTTTTAGTTCACTCATCCTATGCAAGGTGAATTTTTTTTCATGGAGTTAATTTAGCATTGTGAGACATTAAAATATATTTTTAGCTTCGGCAAGGACGCAACATCCCCCCAAAAATGTGCATTAAATAAAAATTAGTTGTTTTCATAACCGACTTTTCTTTTCATTTAATTATTACATCTTACTCCAGCTTGACACTATACAGAATTACAAATATGGTTCTTCAAGGAGAGTGGTTCTCCCACAAGAAGAAGCAAACTATCAACCCAGCAGGAACTCCATTTAGTTGAGTTTAAGTCGTGGCCTTTTATCGGGTATTACAACGTTTTATTTTAATTTTGGCTCTTGTAATGTAAATTTCGTTTTGGTCACTTTGGAGCAGGTTTGAAATAGTCACAGGCCATTGTTGATGGCATATATGATTTATAAGACATTGGAAACGAAAAGGTTCAATGCTGGAATGATTAATGAAGTTCTCCTTTTTAATGTAACATAGTACATTACATTTACGTCACATCAACATATGGAATTATATTTCAAATTTAGAAACCTTAATTAGTTTACTAAGGCTCTAGATTAAACTATATTCCTTTTATCATTAGACGATAAACAATTTAGTATTTTGATATTTGACAGCCGAAGAAAAATAAAAACTATATTCCACAACAACTAAATCATATTTAGTCTAATTGATTCGCTGCTTGAGTTTTGATAAATATATAAAGGATAATGGTTCTTCTTAAACTGATCTACACGATCATAAATGTTGACTAGTTACCAGTAAACATTTACACTGCTAAGAGCAGAAATTATATAACAAAGTCGACATAAAAGAACTCACCATAAACTATAAATTATTGATGCTATATCAATATTTATAACTATCAATAATAACAATTCCGATGGTTATCGTTAAAATATACATTTTACAATTTCATCAATTATATGACATATTTCTGAACATAATTTCATCATTATTAGATGAAGTTAACAGTTTATGCTGTTATTTTCGGAAAATGTGTGGGTATGTTTCTAAGGCTTACGGACATTAATGAGCCTTAATAACAAAATAAATAAGCATCGTCGTGACAACAGTAGTTTACTTAATACGGTTTCTGCATGAATACTTTCTGTAATCTGTAGGTACATGATTGATCCTTTATGTTTGTTTTTTAGCTATGTCCTTATACGACGACAGAACGAATAAGAAATAAATAAAACTCTATACACTGAGTTTCATTTCAACCCATTAATCCAAAAGGATCATCACAACTAGAAACGATCATCCATCCTCATTAATATGATTTGGGGGAATATTCCATTTGTAAATTAAAAAGAAAAAAAATGTAATTTTGAAATCATTTGTAATTTTGAGAACGTTTGTTCTCGAACTTGAATATTGACCAAGATATTTGATTTTTTTTAGTTTCCAGTACTTTGTTTCCCCCCACCCTTACTGGTATGATTTTAGACCTCTTGAACACCATAAATTTCAAGTCTTGTTTACATAGGCTTCTTATTACATTAAAAGTTCTGTAATGAGTCCGACACGACTTTATAGATCCCTTGCTCGACGGAATAAAGCCGGCGAAATTTGCAATTTTTTATAAGCGGCAAGAGAAGATAACTCAGAAGTCAATTCTTATCTTTGAATAATCTACTATTTCTAAGGAATGGGTATAGGCCATAATAATACCTATATATATGCATACAATATAAGATTTATTGATTGCCTCGAAGTCCGCGCAGAACACCTAAGGGGCCCGATTTCTAATCATAGAAGTCAAACATGAAATCTTGTCTTATGAATCTTGAAAAATAAATAACTGAAGAAAGATGACACTATACGGGACCAAGTTGGGTGCAGAATGTAGACATTAATTATGTCTTAAGCACCCATTAAATCAGAAGGTCGTTTCTAAATTCCGTTATCTTGGACATATATCATGAAAATGTCTCCGGGCGGTGCTCTTTCATGGACGTAGAGTTATTAAATCCATGTGTATATTGGATTTCTGTATTCAAGGATGTTCTTCATAGCTACGTCATTGGCGATTTAAATTAACTTACATCGAAAGATCGAGATGTAAAAAAGCCCTATCGAAAGCTTTTTAAAATGTTGTCTTTTAAATACTTGAGGAATGATTCCTGGTCTGTGAGTTCTTATTGGGCCTTTTGATTTGCTGTAAAATATACCTATATGGGGGAACAAATTAATATGGGCACAACATGACTTCTTTGTACTCCTATTTCATTAAATGTAACGACCAAATATTACGATCGCTAGATTGGCGACAACCATATATATATAAATTTGAACGGAATTTATTTTCGTCATCTGCTAGGTAGGATCGATGCGCATTTGAAGACATTTTTCTAAAATTGCGTCATGAGTTCATGAGTAGAACCTAAACAGTTGATTTCCCTTAAGAGACATCTGATGATAAGCAGAACATACGCACAGAACATCTTTGTATTATCGGAATATGATCTAGCAAAAATGGTCTTTAATCCGAGACGGGGAAATTAAGCTTTCGTTATTTTTTATCCTTACAACTCATCCTCGTGGCTTTTCCATGCGGTGGCAAACTACATACACTTTACTTTTATCTTTACAAATTTAGTTATCACGTGTTCATTTATATAAGTTAAAAAGAGTGAGCATTACATCGATAATGGCGAATTACTTATAAAGATTTGAAAGTGATACATGTAGTAAAATAAAAAAAAGATTGAGTAACCTCGTTATTGTAACAAGGATAATCAGTTACTTTCTCCATTTTTACAATTCTTCTTATTCGGTACCCAATATTCTTAAATTGTCTTCATAGTTCAATGGCAAGGGTCACCAACACAAAGTCACGCAGGGGCTGCGTTAACTAAGCAGATTTCCCTCTTGCGCAACGTATTTGCATTTATCTCAAAACTTAAAAGTTCAATTAGAACAATATTTGGTATTTAAGCTTCAAATAAACTGCTTCATAACATAAAAGAATATTGTTAATATGAGATGAGTAGGAGTGGGGCTTTACTGAAGACCGAAAACTAAAAAATGCAAATATCTCAGTTAATAATCATGATAGTCGAAACATTTACATAAAACATTTATAGAACATTACACTTGCAATAAGATTGGTTCTATACAATTTTTCGCATAATCGAATAACGGAGATATTAAGGATTTTCGGAATTCTCCCCCTCTAAACCCATCGTCCTCCTGGTCCGATTTCACTGTTAACTAACTTGGTCTTTCTTTTTGTTTAACACGATTATATATCAGGTTTGGTAACGATTAGACAAAAATTGCGACCGCTAGATCGGTAACAGACAAATATATAAATATATATATATATATATATATATATATATATATATATACATAGATATATAGATGTATATATATATATATATATATATATATATATATATATATATATATCTATATTTGTGTGTGTGTGTGTGTGTGTGTAGTTTGAACCGACCTCATTTTCGTCATCTCCTGGGTAGGATCGATGGACATTTGAAGAAAAATTTCAAAAATCGCGTCGAGTACGACCTCAATAGCTGATTTCGCCTTCCCCGCAAACTTTATTCACATTGCCTTACATGTAACGAGGTCAACTACCACTTCTTCAGGTGTCATTCAGTTCTGAAGTGCCCGTTTCTCATACATTCGTTGAGACAGTCCCTTCCGCGTTTATTTTTTACAATAAAAATAAGAATTGTATAATACCTCCAATGTTCAATCTGAGTGTAAAATTATTGTATTCTATTATTAGCCATAAAATAGGCTCCAAATTTTGAATAGTAAGAATCTGAATATTTTTATTCATCTAATATTATAGTTACTCCTGCACCTCACATTATGTTGATATATCTTTCCATAGAAGAAAGGACCATGCCTCCTGTACGCTCTCTAAACCATATCATGGAATATAAATGGCGAGCCTTGCAATGAATGAGAACATTTTGGAGAAACCTGGGTATTGTTCGGGGATAACAGCCGTGGTCTTTTGATCATGTACTCAAAATTTTGAATTGCACTAAGAGGTTCATTAAAACTTACTTTATTAACAGCATTCAATTTGCCCTTTGTTTTAATTGGTACGTAATCTGATAATCCACATCTCACGCCTACAAGATCCAATGATAATCCTTAATTTGTAGTGCAATAACTTTCCATATTTAGAGTCTTTCTTAATTATAAATAAACATCAATAAATCTAAGGTTTTGTTAATTAGTGTTTAGAAAGTTGCATAATATTCTTAGAGCATATCTATTAATCGATATTCGGATCTAATTAGTACCTTTAAGAACGCCTCAAGTAATTAAGAGTGACTATAAAGTAACATTTTATTAAATTCCCTGAATTATGTAGGAATGCTATTACGACTGAGGTAATTTCAAATAATTCTTACATGAATAGAAGGTTTCAAAAATAAAGAATATCTATAACTGAAAACTCCTTGCATAGTGATTTGGCTGCATTCTTAGTTTTAACCAACCATGTATCAGTAGTAACCTAGAAATCTGGTTAACCATATATAGCTCTCGCAATTGAACTAGTTAATTAAAAATATCATAAGCTTCCAATGGTTAGATTGGTTTGAAATAAATGAAAACTATTTAAGTACCTGTAATTAATCATGGTAAAAACTTATTTTAAAATTTAACCTTATGCAATGCTTAATAAATTGTAAGAGGGGTTTTTGCCTCACACAAAACCTAAAGATTAACGGCAAAAAGTCGATTTCCGAAAAATTTATTTACGGTGTTTCTGAAGTAGCATTCAATAACGAGTTCATTGAAATGTCTTTTTTAAACGGACAAATTGCAGGTATTTTTAAGTTTACAGATTACAGTTGTCATTGTCCCTTCTCTTGATTTTCTAAGGTTTAAACATTACTATAATTATTCCTAAAAATACATTTCAGTTTCAAGACCGTTGTTCACCAATTCAATTTAAAAACAATAATAGAATACATCTAAATATAGGTGGTACTAACTAAGCTGGAATAGGGTGGGGGTGGGTAATCGGATGGGTGCCGTGGAAAATTTCCCAAGGGGAGTACAACCCCATCCTAAAGGAGGTCGTGTACAAGGCTTGCATTGAAGAAACACACTCCATTTACCATACAACAATTACATGTACTTTCTGAGCTTAAATTCTAATTTTTATATGACAATAGTCCAGTGAAATTTATGCATTTTCCATATTAGCAGATTTCCATTAAGGGAAACCAGCCATTGGTTTGTCCTTATGACGAAATTGTTTTAAACTCATCAGATGTGTAACAATCCTACTGTGAGGTCATGCTTATTATGTGTGTGTGAGTGTGTATATATATATATATATATATATATATATATATATATATATATATATATATAAAACATATTCACCGACATATAGATATATATAGGTTAAGGCTCTACAGGGAGCAGTTTTCATTTAATCGTAAAATTAAGCTAAGATCGAAAAAGGCTTAAATACGACCAGGAGGCGTAAACTTATGGAAAAAAAGGTAAAATTTTAAACATCTCCTTGTTACAATACAACGCATTGCAACGAAATTGTTGAGTTATAATTATATTTTTAAATTGATGCTATTAGTTATGTGCTTCTAAAGCTAATTGAGAAGGGTTGTCTGCAGGTTAGCACACTTTCCGTGCCTATTTATTCAATGAGTTCGTCACTAAATAAATTCCTAATGCCCAAGAGTGAATCGAACTCACGACTCTAGGTTTACCAATGCTTTAACTCACATGGCTAACCTGTGCCCCCATTCCTACATCGCCACCTTGAAGCTTAGTATTCTGTGAAGTTCTACGGGTGGTATGTGCATGAATAGGTTTGTTTAAGTTAGACAATAATTCTTATATAAGTACTAGCTCAGATACCCGGCTTCGCATGGGAATTCATTCGAGGCAGAATGGTGATGGTATTTTTTTGGCAAGGCTTTACTTTGCACAATATTTCGACATTTCCCCGTCCCACTGTTTAGGGTTTATAGCCGTCGTTGCTGTGGATTTGTTAATAATAAAATTAATTTTTAATGTAAGACTTCAGTGTCCTCCATATTGTCATATTTCCCGTCTCCTGTGCATAATGCATAGATTCGAATTATTAAGAACAAAATATTAACATTGATTTGAATTCATTTTTCCAGGTGAGGTACCTCATTGGAAGTACTGGAGGTAGTTGAAGTATTGGAGGTAGTTCATATTGGAAAGAATTGTTGATGTTGTCAATATTTCTACGCAAATAACTTGCTTCATACATTGTTCCCGAAAAAATGTATAAAACAAAAGTTACCCTAAATAACAAAGTAAACAACTTTTGTTATGTGCACGTTTGTCGAAAAACAAATAGACAATGAAATATCTTGAATTTTTATTTCAGGCCTCCCTTATAACCACCACTCCCATTCGAACCTAAAAATTTTAATATAGCTTATAATCATGGAAGAATTAATGCTACTTCACACACAGAGTTTCGCTATCTATCTATCTATATATATATATATATATATATATATATATATATATATAGATATAATAACAAAATAAACAACTATTGTTATGTGCATATTGGCCGAAAAACCAATAGGAAACGAAATATCGCTATTTTAAATTTCAGGCTTCCCTTATAACCCCCACTCCTGTTCTTCTCAGAGAATATTAATGTAGCCTAAAGTCTAAGTTGTGTTAGTAGTAATATACATACTAAGTTTCATAAAAGTCGGTTCAGCCGTTTATGCGTGAAAAGGTAACAAACAAACATACACGAAAGAAATAAAATGCAGTTATGGTGTCTATGACATGTGATACGAAAAGGTATCGTGAAATGTCGAGAAAAAAAATCAATGTACAGACAGAGGTTGCAATTTTATATATATAGAGATCAATGTGTTATATTTCTCTGTTATAGTTCCTTTCGAAAACGTGTAGCCTTCCATTGTGATTATCAGTGTGCATTATTACATTATGTTGTTATGCTTAATGTGTGTTACTTATTCCATGAGCCATAATATGAAGTTACTGTTGTATTAGGCACTGATGAAAAATCAGATTTGTCCTATTTTAGGTCACAGGAAACAAATGTTCAAACCTACACAAAAATTCAATTCACTACCGTTTAACACAAACTTCAAAGATAGAACAGTTATTAATTGACGAATGACTTACCAATATGCTTCATATCTTAACCGAATAAGTTCAAAAAGTTTTGAATTTCATAAATAACGACTCAGGAGTCATGTTTGTTTGTTTGTTAGA
The DNA here is from genome assembly GCA_019009955.1 of Riptortus pedestris. NCBI lineage: Eukaryota > Metazoa > Arthropoda > Insecta > Hemiptera > Alydidae > Riptortus > Riptortus pedestris. The sequence continues at coordinate 38,465,664 of CM032233.1, forward strand.
TTTTGGGCAAAAAACTACACGGCTATCAATGCCCAACACTCTTCACACCGTATTTGAGTTCCACAGTCATGGGAAGTCCCAGGCACACGCATGCTAGGCCGACTTTTTTTTTTTTTATATCTATCTATCTATCTATCTATCTATCTATATATATATATATATATATATATATATATATATATATATAAATATGCATATATTTTTTACATTATTTTTTTTTAACTTCATATTTTTCAACCACTTTTTTTTTTCTTTTGGTTTTTTCCCAATTTTTTTTTTTGGTAAGGGGGGTTTCGGCCGTATGCCTTTACGCCCACTCGCCGGTATCACAGAAACCATTTCGACCCATTAAGGCAGAATAACTTATGGACTACATCTCTAATTAACTATTACATGACAGTATTAGACTTAAAGCTCATCACGAGAGAAGAAACAAAAAAAAAAACATCGAAATCACAGCCATTAATAACAACCAAGTTAAGGGGGAAAAAAACCAAAAAAAAACTATATATATAAAAATTAAGCCTACAGATTATTAAAAGAGCATTATAAGTACATACATTAAAATAACAACAAGGTTAGAGCTATACAAGTAAATATTAAAATTAAAACTATAGAATATAAACATCCAACTTAAAGCTCAGGAGTCATGTAAGAGTTTAGTTAACACGAGCCTTATGAGATATCTCTATTGTAGCTATAGTTGAAAAATTATTACCGTTTTGAATTAAAAATTGTTGTTTTGTCAAAGCGTAAATTAAGTTACCAAGAACAGACATCCTATTATTAAAGATATATCTAGATCAGGTATGGGCAACCTTTGTCATGTTGTGGGCCAAACTTTAGTGTGCAAATACGTTCGCGGGCCGCTTTTAAAATTAGTATTTTTTAAAGTAGTGTTCATAATTTTTAATGTTAATAGCGATAGATATCAGACATGAAATTATATGACTATGCAATTATAATACAATTTATTAAAATAATAAAATGAAATTAAAAAAATAGGTAGAAAATTATAATTAAATCGTAAAATTAGGAATTATTGCAAACAACGAAAGTTAAATAGCGACACCGAAATCAAAGAGACATTTGAGCTTGAATTTGGGAAACTATTCCATCGATGTTTGCATTAATTCCACTGGTACAAAGACGTAAAGAATGTTCCAAATTACCGCCAGTCAGCCTCATACGATGTTTTGATTTATTAACTTTCATCATTGAAAAGAACTGCTCGCATTTATAAGTACTGCCAAACGCACAAATCTCTCCTCATTTTCCTCATTTGGAGTAAGTAGTGTAATTGGGTTTTTCAAAATGTCTCGCGGGATGGATCAAATCTTACAGCGGGCTGGTTGTTGCCGACAGGTCTAGAACAGGGGTGAGCAACCTTTTTAATCAGCGTTTTTTGGCGGGCCACACAGAAAAAAAAATATTTTATAACAATATATTTAGTGGAGAAAGTCTAAAAAATAAATTCAATTTTAGATATGCTTGGCTGGCCGCATAAAAATGTTTAAAGGGCCGCACGTTGCTCATCCCTGGTCTAGAACTTACTAGTACAACTTGGCATTAAACGTTACTCAAACGTTTACTTATTATGTTTCTGAAGATTCTTTTGTATATTTAATGTTTTGTATTTTTGTAAAATGTGGTTGTTAGCTCGGCGATTAAAATTGGTTTTGAAAAATTTCAATTGTCCTTTTTTCTTTTTTTTATCAAGATTGCTTCTGTGCCTTATCTATCACGGATCGAATAGTGAGGGAGTCAAATTCCTATTTCCTGGTTCAACTTTCATTTTATTTTTATGTCATTTTATTTTGACGCTTAGTTTTGGCTCACTGTGCGCCATATCCCTGGTGCCATTAGTTTGGGAGGGTGTCGAATAGGGACTGAAAAGGCCTTCTTCTAGGAAGTAGAAGGTGAAAAGGAAATAACGGAATGAGTGTTGGCGGAGGGTGTCGGATTGACTAGGATAAAAAGGAATCGGTCGGCCATCCTGTTTCACCTGGCTGCACGTCTGTCCCCTCCAGCTGGCTGTCTTGGCCACGCCTTCTCCCCTACCTGTAAGAATTGTATCAACATCGATGTACTCGACCAAAAACAGCCAACTTCCCCCAAAATTTATAATAACCTAACTGACTGGCTCGGGTCGACGACATATACAAGGGATTCGGCTATCAGTAGGATCTCGTCTGGAACTGAGATAAAACGTTTTCACTTGTTTATTTGGGGTTTAAATACATTAAAAAAGAAATAGACTTATAAAATACTAATAACAATAATACAATTCATCTAACCTATAATATTTAAAAGACACAAAAAATAATTGGGTCCCTAACCCCTTGGATGTACTTAAAGAACATTATAAACAAAAAAAAAGGTGCTAGACCCAAAACGGAGTTCTTAGCCTTAACTTAACAAGTAGTACTCTCAAAAGACAAAAATTAAAAGAATAATAATAAAAATAAATAAATAAAACAGAAGAGAACCACAAAACAAAACAAAAACGCCTCAGTTGTCTACAAATAATGCATCCTGACCATAAATATACTCATAAAAATAAAAAGACAAGACATTCCTCCTAGAAATACAACCTACTTAAAACTAAAACTACAAAAAGAAATATAAAATATGTAGAAATATAAAATATTAGAAAAAAACCTCTTAACAATAAACAAAACAACACAAATAAATAAATAACAATAAATGACTTCTAGGCCGAAGCGTCGCTCCACAGTCTTGGTCCTGAAATGAGCACACCATAGATTCGGGACACTTCCACCATACTTGCCGAGCCTATCCTACGCCTACTCTTGGTCTGCCAGCTGCCCTGAAGCCTCGAGGAAAGGTACTGAACTTGGCCAACACGAACCAGGTTCCACTGAGCACTTTGATGGTGATCCACTCCAGTGTAGCCTGAATCACCTCCAGCTCTCGCAGCCCATCTGCACTCTTTTTGCACCAAACGCCTTTGTAAGACAGGGTTACCGGCAGAACCCTCACCAAGCCTGACTCCACATCAGCGAGCTTGGCAACAGCTATCTTCAACTCCAGCTGATCATATTTGCTTTTCTTCCTAAAGAAGCTGTCTTCCAAGGGTCCTGTCGCGGTGACTAAGTGTACATCAATAATAGCGGCCTTGCCTTTGTACTCCACGACCAAATCCGGCCTAAATTTACCTTGTGGGGTAATAAAAACGTTTTCATGCCACGTGTGCCACCTTCTCATGATGAAACCCCGCCTTACAAATCTCACTATCTCGTCGTGCCGGTATATCCTTAGCCTGCGAGTATATGGGCAGATGCTCATGATGTGGGCCATCGTCTCCAGGGAGTCACAACCAGCTCGGCAAGTGGCATTCCTCCTCTGCTCCGGCTGACCCCGGGATGTCCTCATCCTGGTAGGGATTGCCCCTCCCACAATCCTCGAGAAAGCAACGAATTGCTTTCCCGACAATTCCGCCGCACTTGAACCCATCCATGGGGTACAACCCCCCCATCCATGGGGATCTACATTCACTCAAATCCTCACATTCAGCCCTTGCATACACATTCATACATGTCACATTCACATCCAGGACATTCTCAGGTGGCACCAACCCCCACGAAGCCCTTGTCTCACCTCCCGCGTCGCTCAAGAAGAAATAATAAAACATATTAAAAATCAGGAGGAGCTCTAAAAAACTAAGCATGTGGAATAGGTGTGAAATTTATTTTTCAATCTGCCCACAGGCTTTATTTAGCTTAAATTTTAATATAATATTTGGTATTGGGATAGTGTAATATCTCATACCTCCAAACCATAAAATTATATATTTTGTTATGTATTCAAAACACATTTCCCTTGCATCATCATTGAAACCATATTATTTAAAACATTTCAACATTCTTTTCTATTGTTTCAAATGATTTTAAGGAAACTTATGGGTGTATCTATAATTACTTTCTATTTAATTAGTGTACGAGCGTAAGTGAGTACTAATATTGGGAGCGAATGGTATTTACATGAATGAAATTCGATAGCAATCCCAGTAATGGGTCATTGATTGCTGATTAGTTTTTCGTAGAATTCCGTTGACCGGGATGTCATTAAACTAATAATATTTAATGTAGGAGACAGTTTAGCCAAATAGATGTATCTGAATGGTCCTATACAGAAAGCCGCATTAAATTTGATGTTTACTCCATCTATGTTATCATGTCTAGCACTAGCTGTGTATGACGGGTCAAGTCAGCTGATTTATATCGATACGTCAAGAAATGATAAATATTGATTATCCCAAATGAAGTGTAGGCTGTGTACTGAAGGAGAATATTATAACTGAATAACCATTACTCTAGATTTTCTAATAAATTAAAATATACACAATTTACATTTGTACTACTAATAAATAATACATTTTATATTCAAGGTAGGCGGTTGTAATCAAAGTACGAAAACAATATATTTCGTTTGCAGTCTAATTTCTATTTAAATATTTATTAAAACGGTGAGTATATTGCGTCTGCATGTGTCAGTTCATTATGTGTATCATCGTGTTTCAAGATCTAGGTATTCTTATTATCCAAGACTAATACGCATTTGATCATTGAAAGCCCAAGACAAACTATGCAGCAACGACCTAGATTTCCCTGAACATCAATCCGAATTTCAACTCAATCTGATGACCACTCCGATCACTGTCAGAAAGAGAGACTGAATATGGAAGTACTGACGGTAACAATACACTTTAAGGCGTATGACTCTCTGGAGGAAAATAATAAATATTCTCTTACTAGCTAATAGTCAGTCATAGGTTTATATTATATATAATAAATATAATAAAGAACTTATAAAGTTTATCAAAGTATAGATATGGATGTAGCAAAAATACATTAGAATGTAAAGTTGATTGTCAGGAATGAGGATTATAATTGAATATATTTACCTTACATAGACTCGTAAATTAAACATCGGTTGAGTTTAACTTAAATTGATTTGTTTGTTTTTTGGGTTTTTTTTTTCATTTCACTTATTAATTCTATTTGTAATTATCTTACTTATTTAAATATTTTATTTTATTATTTTTTATTATTATATTTGATTAGATAGTTGATTAACGTGTATATATTGTAAAATAAAAATGTATTTAAAAATAATCATACATGTAATATGCCATGTGGCAATGGAACATGTATTCAAATAAATAACTCCTCATAGGGTTACTATGAGGAGAAAAAAAAATAGGTTTATATACTTCCGGGCGTATTAACAATATATTTTAAAATTATTTAGAGACTTGAGGTATCAGATTAATGAAGGCTAGTATTGTGAAATGTCCCGTACTTAAAATACTTTTTAAGATATTGCATTATTATCTCTGAATATAGATAAATAAGCTGGCTTGTTTTTGAAATGTTTACTGTTCAAATTAAAATGCTTAAAACTTAACCACCTGATGTCATTTTATAGTCTTTAGCTAATAAATTCATACGTAATTAATTACCAAATAATAACGCATGTAACGATTCATTTAAATTAAAAATTGGAACTAGTTTTACAAAGTTATTGCTCATTGATAACAACGACATTGTAATATTTTACGTTGTGATGAGCTTCAAAAAGCAGAAAGATTGTCTTAGCCTGCTTTGATGTGTTATGAGGTTTACCAATATTAGCTGTATCTCATGATCCTTAGTATTCACTCCAAAGCGGAAACTGGTTGCTGTAATATTTTTCCTGACGTATATACTCGCTTTTGATTTGATATTACTATTCAACTTTACATGTTTGTTTATTATACAACAGAACAGTAAATCAGATTCAGACCTCTTTATTTTGTCAGAAATTTGTTTTGGTAGAATCCTATACTTTATAGTTAAAATATCTACAGTATAGTAACTTAAACGTTAATTTCACCAATACTTAAAAAAAAAAAAAAAAAAAAAGACTAACTATAATTCAAAGTAAATCATGATTTTTAATGAGTCTCCTAGTTACTTAATTATTTTCACTGTGAGAATTACTTATTTGAAAGGTATGACTTTCGTGTCGTGTGACGATCTAAGCAAGAGCTTTCGTTTATATGGCTGTACGAAGCAAGCCATCAAAGTACCTCCAGTATTCAATTTATTGCATAAAGTAGCCTTGAGTTATGATTAACTTAAAAACGTGAATTGCAAAAACTGTTTTAACTACTAGCTTCTTTTGAATATATGAGCTAAGTTATAATAATGACATTAACTCTTAACACCAACAATTTAAATCATCTTAACCCCTGTATATTCAATATTTCCTCAAATGTCCATCGATCCCATGATACGAAAATGAGGTCCGTTCAAAATTATATATATATATATATATATATATATATATATATATATATATATATATATATATATGCCTGTGAACGCTCTAACGGTCGCAATCCTTATTTGATCGATTCATGCAAACCTAAAGGTCAAGTTCTTTGATGGTTGTAATCGAGCCAGTGGGAGGTGGAGTGGTTAGAGGGGGAGAAATTCTGAAAATTCGAAATATCTCTGTTATTATCTGTCGGATTGGGGGAAAAAAAAAAAAAAAAAAAAAAAAAAAAAAAAACATATATCCAATCTTATCGCAAATGAAATGTACTAGACATATTGTTATATTCCTGTATTCTATCTTTTTTATATTAACGGGGATATTTGCATTTTTTAGTTTCAGCCTTCAGTAAACACCCACTCCGACTCATTTCATATTAACAATAAGTAATATCATGAAGCATTTTTTTCGAGATTGAATACAAAACATTCTTTTCATAAAATCTTTGCCGTGTGAGGTACACACAAATACGTAGTTTGATGACGCCAATTAATATTTTGTGGTCGCGAATCGAAAATATTTATTTCTTTTGTACTATACTCGATATTTAGCTGTTTTATTCCACACTAATGATCATTTTAATTAATGGTTAAAATCGGGGGTGGAATAGGGGGGGGTATTTTTAAAATTCAAATTGCCGTCAATCGTCAATAGTAATTACGTACTTCCTGAAGAGATGTCATACGTGACAACCTTTTTTAAAATTCTTTTTCCCCTCCATCCCTCTCTCTCCCACCTCCCTCACCCTCTCCCACCCCCACTCTCTCTACCTCTCTCTCTGGCCATTATAATTAATTAGGAATATTAGGAGACCCACTATTCTATTTCTTCTTCCTTACTGCCCTTCTTAAGAAGGTTAACATTTGCTCTTCCAGGTTAAAACTTCCCTGAGATTCAATTATATTCAAAGAACAGTGTAATGGCGGTTAGGAACATTTCCGAAGGAAAGTTCTCATTGTGAGTAGAAAGGAGTTGTTGTGGCCCACTTTAATGTTAGCTCCCTTTGAGGACGATTTTAGGGCATATAATAATTACATTTTATGAAACTTAGAATGGGTTAATTTGTTCAAGTTGATTATATGTCTTTTCTGTTTAGCAAGCGCGGGGTTTTAACTAAATTTTATTGTTTTGTCTTCTCAATGAAAATTCCGACCCGATTGCTTGTGAGAAACTCCGCTATTGTTTTAGTCGTCTTTTGGCATGCACATTGCCTTAAGAGATTCTTTTATGGGGGCATGACCGGTGGTATCAAAAGCACCTATTAGATAAAATAATCATCTTACGCCATTACGTTTATGGTTGTGATGAGCTTCAAAAAGTAGAAAGGTTATCTTAGCCTGCTTTGATTTGTTATGAGGTTTACCAATATTAGTTATATCTCATGATCCTTAGTATTCACTCCAAAGCGGAAAGTGGTTACTGTAATATTATTCCTGATGTATATACTCGCTTTTGATTTGATATTATTATTTACCTTTACATGTATGTTAATTATGCAACAGAACAGTACATCAGATTCAGACCTCTTTATTTTGGCAGATATTTGTTTCCCTAGAATCCAATACAATATAATTAAAATATCTACAATATGGTAACTTAAACATAAAAAAAAAAAAAAAAAGACTAACTATAATTTTAAAACAAATCTGACCCGATTCCTTGTTAGAAAGCCCGCTATTGTTTCAGTAAAGTCTTTTGGCATGCACATTGCCTTCAGAGATTCTATTATGGGGTCATGACCGGCGGTGTCAAAAGCACCTATTAGATCTAATAGTCGTCTTAAGCCATTACGTTTATGGTTCGCCGTGTTGTCTACAAATCATGTTTATGAGTCTTGTGTTGACAGCCAGTAAATCCTCTGACAAATTCCCTTTATCGCCTATGAAATAAGAATTCTTCTATTAACTCTTTGTCCAAAGTTTTTTTTTCTAATTAAATAAATCTGATAATTGAATACATTTATATAGGCATCTATGATTGATGTCACAAATCTTCGCTTAAGCCTTATATACTAATATTTCTAGTTTTTCGAATAATGTTCGAAAATATTTCAATTCTTTTTTTGATGACGTGAAATAAATTAAAAAACGTCTCTCACGCAGGGGGTGCGTAAACTAAGCAGATTTCCCTTGTGAAGTTTTACAATAGAGAAATACTGCTAACACTTAACACCACCGTGAGTAAATACAAACGGTAATGAGAAATCTTTCAGTTAATTTTAATAAGCTCTTGACGGAAACGGCTTATGAATTGTAAACAAATAGGTCTGCCAACCACTGAGAGCTGAACAGATGGACTGGAAAGAAAAACAATTACTGATATACATCTGAATATAACACATTAACTTTATTACAAACTATTTGCTACATCTAGTACTGCAATTAATAATGTAACAGAATAATATATTTTAATAACTGAAATTTTAGTAATCCAAGAAATAAAGAAGGGAGGGGGCGGATGAACAGAACGTATTTGCATATATCTCACAAAGTAAAAAGTTAGAAGACAAGAAAGGTTAGGTTACACGTGAGCCGAACTACGGAAACGGCCGAACTAGTCCAAAAACTCACTACAATAGCCGCACACACACTTCATATGCAGATATCTCGCTTAATATTCAAGATAGAGAATAAGTGTATATAATAATATTTATAGAAAATTTAATTTGCAATAAGATTGGTTCTATACAATTTTTCGATCGTATAGTAACGGAGGTATTTTGAATTTTCAAAAATCCCCCCTCTAAACCCCCCTCCCACTGGTCCGATTTCAGCCATTAACGAACTTGATCTTTCATTTTACGTAAAACGATTAAATACCGAGTTTGGTAACGATCAAACAAAAATTGCGACCGCTAGAGCGTTAACAGACAAATATATATATATATATATATATATAATTTTGAACGGACCTCATTTTCGTCATCTCCTGGGTAGGATCGATGGACATTTGATGAAATTTTTCGAAAATCGCGTCATGAGTACGACCTCAATAGCTAAAATTATTAATGAGTATTCCGTCCGCAGCTGGTAAGGTATCCATCGAGGTAGGCCCAATAGCTTTATAGACTGTTTGAATATTAATATCCATTAAATTTGGATTTATTTGGGAAAATTCGTAGGTCTCTCTTGTCTTATTGCCCTTGTAAATCTAACGTTTGAAATGATGATCAATGTCTGCTTAGTTAACGCAGCCTTGCGTCATGGACTTTTTTCTTTCATTGTCTAATAATTGAATTGTGGAACTTCATAATAATGCTACTTCCATCTACATTCTCTTACGGCTTTATTTTTCGTTTTGAATAAGATAGACTCCGGAATCCCTTAGTCTTTGATTTATTTTCACCACTTCTGAAATTCAAAATGCTATTGCTAATGTGTTGAGGTCCTGGATGTCCAGAACTAGATTCTCTTAGGAACATCTAAAAATGTTTACTATCTGAAAATCGGCTTTGTTAAAAACCAACAAGATTTTTTAAAATGTTAAATTTAATGTTCCAATTTGCAATATCATTTTTTGAGTGTAGAATTGGGACATGGTATTGCCAGCATTCCTACAATTCGTCGATAAACATTTTTTTTAGCTTCACTGTGCTGCTTTTTCACCAAATAATCAGTAACCATTCACCTTTTAGCAGATTTCCCTTAAGGGACCTCAACTATTGAGGTCGTACTCATGGCGCGATTTCCGAAAAATTTCTTCAAATGTCTATAGATCCTACCCAGGAGATGAAGAAAGTGAGTTCGGTTCAAAACTATATATATATATATATATATATATATATATATATATATATATATATATATATATTTGTCAGTTAACGCTCTAGCGGTGGCAATTTTTGTTGTAGCGTTACCAATACTCGATATTTAATCGTTTTATAATACCGAGTAATAAGAAAGATCAAGTTCGTTAATGGATGAAATCGGACCAGTGGGAAGGGGGGGGGCGTGGGAAGTCACGCAGCCCCAGCGTGACGGGCTTTCTACATATACAAAGACAAAAGACCTTCACCTCAATCAGTTGAGGTTCAAAACTCAACTACCTGAACATATAAACTAATTTTTTAGTAGATTCTCGTTCAGATAAATCATCAATTAACAGGCAGAAATTTCTTCAAATGCCCATCAATCCTGATTAGCAGATAATAAAAATGCGGCCTTTCAAATTTATAAATATATATATATATATATATATATATATATATATATATATATATATATATATATATGTGTGTGTGTGTGTGTGTGTGTGTGTGTGTGTGTGTGTGTGTGCGTGTGTGTGTGTGCGTGTTTGTGTGTGCATATGTATATGTGTTATATGTACACATATATAAATCTATGTATTTGGCCTGCCGCTATATTCGTTGCAATTTTTGTTAAATATCTATAGTGGTGTCAATTAAAAAAAAAATTGATAGCACACAATCAGTGGAAAATTTAAGAAAATTTTATAATATCGTGCCCTGAGAGTGACAAATTTTTTCTCAAATAAAAAACTATTAAATTATTGAGAAGGTGTGTTCCGTTCATCTGCTAAACTGTAGTCACCAAGGTAAAATATGTTAAAAATATGCCTTTCGAGAAATAATTGCACTGGTGATTTATTTTGTGATTCAAAATACAAAGTAAAATACTTTACTTTTTTTTTCTTTTCTTTTTTTTTTTTTTGTATTCTGTATTTTAAGGAAATAAAATACTAGTATTTATTATTTTTTTTGTAATTATAAAGAAAATACAATTAGAAACAATATATTTTACGACATAAAATACAAAAATGTATTTTATTTTGTATTTTATAATATTTTATTTGAAATATATCCCAGCACTGGTTCATAACACTAATCTAGTTTTGAAGAAGTTTTTGGAGAAGTCAATAGTTTCCTTTAGGTAAATCTGCAAAAATATAAGTTGATTTGTTCAAGAATTTGTTGTAAAGCTCAATCGCTTGAATTTCTAATAGAATATACTTTTTGTATATTATATTGTGTGTGTGTGTGTGTGTGTGTGTGTGTGTGTGTGCGTGTGTGTGTGTGTGTGTGTGTGTGTATACACAACTATGCTCATCACTAATTTTTTTTCTTATTTTCTCTTCTAAAATGTTTATTTATTTTACGTTTGTTACTTGTCAATGCGTTTTGCTATTTGCTATTGTTACTTGTTGTTATTCCTTATTTATTTTACTTTTGTTATTTCACTTTGTACAATTTTTGACTTTTGGCAAATCCCCTTTGATGTGATGTTCATAAATAAGTAAATCTAAATCTATTGTTTATCTGAAATACTTTTTTGCTATATTTTAAGAAATAAAATACACTGTTTGTAATTTAATATAGAATAGAGTATAGAATGTATATATTTATTTGTTAAAGATTTATACCTTGTACCGTGTTGTGTTACGAACTTGATCTGTCTTTTAAATAAATAATTAAGTCCAAATTCTTGAGTTCAACAATAATAAGGTCATAAAGAAAAACAAAAAAAAAAGCAATATAGAGTAAATAGTAAATATAATACATAAAGATAACTAGTTTTTCGAGGCTATCGTTACTAAGTATCTCTTCCATACACTGTAATTGTATTTTCTTTATAAAATACAAAATACCAATACAATGTACTGGTGTTTCACTTTCTTAAAAAATGTATTTTATATCATACTAGCTCAGATACCCGGCTTCGCTCGGGAATTCATTTGAGGCTGAATGGTGATGGTATATTTTTGACAAGGCTTTACTTTGCACAATATTTTGACATTTACCCGTTCCAGTGTTTAGGGTTAATACCCGTTGTTGGCATTTGTTAATAATAAAATTATTTTTTTATGTAAGACTTCACTGTCCTGCATATTGTCATGTTCCCGTCTCCTGTGCATTATGCATAGATTTGAATTATTAAGGAGAAAATATTGACATACATTTGAATTAATTTTTTCAGGTGAGGTACCTGGTAGTTCATATTGAAAAGAAGTGTTGAGCAATTTTCAAATACAACAACAACAAAATAAACAACTTTTGTTATGTGCATATTTGCCGAAACCCCGCAATAGTGGGAATCATTACTAATAGGAAGTCATTATTATTAATTTCAGGCCTCCCTTATAACCACACCACACTCCTGCCGTCCCTAGAAATGTTAGTATGGCTTATTATAAGGAAATGTTTAGTATTAATTCACATAGCGAGTTTGGTTTAGTTCGGTTGAGTCTTTTGTACCAAATAAAATTGTGGACTCCCACTATAGTTTTTAGCGTATAACTCATTTATACTTCCGTATACGGCAAAAGTGCATATAACAAAAGTTACTCTAAATAACAAAGTAAACAACTTTTGTTATGTGCATATTTGCTGAAAAAGCAATAGGAAACGAAATATCTCTATTTTTAATTTCAGGCCTCCCTTATAACCCCCACTCCTGCCCGTCCCTAGAAATGTTAGTATGGCTTATTATAAGGAAATCGTTAGTATTAATTCACATAGCGAGTTTGGTTTAGTTCGGTTGAGTCTTTTGTGCAAAATAAAATTGTGGACTCCCGCTATAGTTTTTAGCGTATAACTCATTTATACTTCCGTATACGGCAAAAGTGCATATAACAAAAGTTACTCTAAATGACAAAATAAACAACTTTTGTTATGTGCATATTTGCTGAAAAAGCAATAGGAAACGAAATATCGCTATTTTTAATTTCAGGCCTCCCTTATAACCCCCACTCCTGTTCGTCTTAGAGAATATTAATATAGCTTAAAGTCTAAGTTGGGCTAGTAGTAATATACATACCAAGTTTCATAAAATTCGGTTCAGCCGTTTATGCGTGAAAAGGTAACAAACAAACAAACAGACACGAAAGAAACAAAATGTAGTTATGGTGTCTATGACATGTGAAACGAAAAGTTATCATGAAATTTCGCGAAAAAAATCGATGTACAGACAGAGGTTACAATTTTATATATATATATATATATATATATATATATATATATAGATTTTAAAATATTTTATTTGAAATACTCTCTAGGTCTGGTTGTGAGTAGTTATCTAGTTGGGTTCTAAGAAGATATCAAGTTGGGCGACACCCGTTGGTTGTGTCATAGAGCCGAGGGAATGATAGTTAATATGAGCCCTGATCAGCGGTGATGTGTCAAGGAAGGAAGCCGTAGGCAGTGGTCATGAGGCGCCTTCAACGAGGAAATGCTCCCACGCCTACCGGCACTACACATTAGCCCATAAGGCCCCTTCCTCTCTTCCATAGACTAAACAAAGATTGACTCCAAGGGCTAAGGACCCACGGCTAACGGTATTTAAAGGGAACAATTAGAATGACGTGGCTCAGAACTAGTATTAAAAGGCCGTCACGCGGGGGCTGCGTAGACTAAGCAGATTTCCCACGCGAAGGTTTACAATAGATTAATCTACATACAGGTAACACTACCGTGAATGTTAAGTGAATAAATACAAACGGTAATGTGAAATCCTTCAGTCAATTTACAATACAAGTTAATAATCTCTACAACGGAAATCGGTTGAATTGTTAACAAACAGGCCAACCAAGCTCGTAGCACTGAATAGATACATAGAACGGAAAAACAAACAATTAAAGAAATAAATCTGAACCTAACATATTAATTTAATTGAAAACTATTTACTATAGTTAGTGGAGTAATTTGAAATGAATCAAAATAATTTCTATCTCAATCACTCAGATTTTTGTAATCCAAGAACAAAAGGGGGAGGGGTCAACAGGATATTTGTTTGTATCTCGTAAAATAAAACTTTGTTGAAAACAATATTTGGCATTTAACCTTGTACTGAAGTGATTCATGATATATACGCTTATTATTTATATGACATTAGTAGGAGTGGGGGTTTACTGAAAGTGGAAAACTATAAAATATCTCGGTTAATACTCATTATACGGAAAATATGTATAGAACAATATTTATAGTAAATTTACTTTGTAATAACATTGTTTCTATACAATTTTTCGATCTGACAGAGATATAATAACAGAGATATTTTGAATTTTCGAAATTCCTCCCCTCTAAACCCCCTCCCCCTGTTCCGATATCGGTGGTTAACGAACTTGGTATTTTTTTTTACATAAATCGACTAAATATCGAGCTTGGTAACGATTAAACAATAATTGTGACCGGTAGAGTGGTAACAGACAAATATATATATATATATATATAATTTTTGAAGTGACCTCAACTTCGTCATTTCCTAGGTAGGATCGGTGGACATTGAAATTTTTTTTTCGAAAATCGCGTTATGAATACGACCTCAATAGCTGATTTCTGTTAAGGGAAATCTGCTAAAAGGCCGTCATTCAGGTTAAACCAAGCAGATTTCCCACGTGCTGGTATGACACATTACTGATCTCATCTCAACATACATTCTCTATTTCCAAACAAAAAATCCTGAGTAGAAGTGGGTGGTAAATAAAATCGTAATCGATGAAGCCACCTCACAACGTATTTTCCTGTAGTAAAGGTGTGTTGAAAACACTATTGGGTATTTAAGCTTGGAATAAAACGTTTCATGATATATTCGCTTAAAGTGCGATAACTAAGAGTGGGAGTTTACTGAAGGCGGAAAATTATAAAAGGCTTTAAATAATCTCGGTTAATAATCAATATAGAGATAAAAGTCCGTCACGCAGTGGCTGCTTAAACTTAGCAATTTCCCACTAAGGTTTACAAAAGCTAAATCTACATAGTGGTAACACCGCCGTTAATAAAGTGAATTAATACAAATGGCAATGAGAAATCTTTCAGTAAATTTACAAGTTAATAACTTCTACAACGGAAAGCGTCTGAATTGTAAACAAACAGGCCTCTTAGAATTGAATAGACAGAAATATTCTTGTTTTTCTCCAAGAAAAAGGCTAAAAATGTATAGAACAGAGTTTATAGAAAATTAAATTTTCGACGTGATTGGTTAAATATGAATGTTTGGGCCGACTCATAGTAACGGGATAATTTTGAATGTTTTGGATCCCCCCCCCCTATACCTCCCCCTTCCTCAGAATTCAGCCGTCAACAAACTCTACCTTTAGATCTGCATGGAAAGCTGTGTTTCATAATAATCAAACAAAAATTGCGACCGCTAGTCTGTATACATATACAATTTTAGAAGGATCTCATTTTCGCCATCTACTGGGAAGGATCAATTGCCAATTGGGGAGCACATTGTTATTTGATACCAATCATTCACACAGTTTTAATTCTGTTTTCTCATTTCAGAAGAAGGTGAAACAAGTGCTTCAGAAACTACTTCTGAGGCTGTGGATTCTGACTTGGGATTTAGTTTTGGAGTTACTGATACGACTCCCTACCAATGCCAGTTTTGTGATAAGGCATTCCCTCGTTTGAGTTATTTAAAAAAACATGAACAGGTAATTATCAAAAACATATAACCAGTACATTATACTTAAACATTGGTTCTAAGTAGTTATGTAGTAACAAAAGTATTATAATTTTTCTCTCTCTAAAAACATAATAAAATCTGTCACTGAAGAGGGTGAGTCACTCAAGAGATCAATATTTACTTCCCATTATTTCATTCAATCAATCACTCCAGTAAATTATGGGCATATTGGTTATTTTATGAAGGTATCCCAGTGAATAAGGTTTATCACCTCTAGTAGGGCAAGCAAAGTTATTCTCATGGCTGTGTTTTATGATGGACAGAGCATACCTTACATTTAATTTAGTAAGTAATTTAAATGTTTTGTTTGTTTCAGTCTCACAGTGAACTTATGCCTTTTCGGTGTAATTTTTGTAGTCGATTATTTAAACACAAGAGAAGCAGAGATAGACATATAAAGTTACATACAGGGGATAAAAAATACCGATGCTCACAATGTGTAGCAGCATTTTCTAGAAGGTAGGTATCTAATTGTTTATTATAAAATAAATTAATTTCTTGTATTATTTGAATTAAGTTTCAATGACAATGAGTTCTATAGTAGAGAGAACAATTCAGTTTGATTAAATTAAAAACCAAAATGGTGTAAAGCTTCAAGTGAGCATGACAAAGAAAATACTGAATAGCCATCCAGAGGGCAGAAGGTTAAGAGGATATCTCATATTTTGACGGTTTGTGGTTAAAGAAGACAATGTGTACTGGTGTGCTGATGAATACTTTGGAGAGCCTCTGCCAGTGGAGTCAATTGGAATTGGCAATTTTGTTAATTCAAAAATAATATCCAATTTAAACGTGACATTTGTAATAAACATTTTTAGAGATGTACTATGAGAATATTGTTCCTTCCTAAATTAACAAAAAGATTAAAAGGTCGAGTTATAACTTAAATTATTCTTGTTTACTTAAATAACTTTTTTTTTATTAGTCTCTGTGTATTTATGATACTATATTTCTTTCACCTACATACTCATATCTGAATATTTCTCGGTAGTATTATCTATTGAAAATGGCCTTTGAAAATTTTTCAATGAAAATTCAATCATTTAGACTAGTGATTAAGGTTTTTTTTTTTTATATTTTTATGTTTGGGGCTCAGGGTATAAAAGGTTTTAATGATGTAGTGAACTCTGAAGATGAGCAAAGCACTTTAATAAGTTGAACACTGGAACCTGGCAAAGATATGGTAGAAGAAATTGTATTGATTCCTTATTAACTATATGAACACAGGTATAAATGCCATACCTTCAACAGTTTTTATATATGAACAAGTGTGGTTCTAGGACAAGTGTGCCTTAACATTTTGACTCAGAAAGAAATCTTCTATACTCGATTTAAAAAAAAAAAAAATGAAGGCAAATTAGACTGCCATAGCAAAAAGAGCCGATCATAACTTCATTTGGCATATCAAGTAGTGGGTTGGTTCTACAAGTATATGTAATACAAGTTTCAAATCTGGTGGACAATACTACAGAACAAGAAAAGAAAGGCTCCCCCAGATGGCCAGTCAAACTAAAATAATAAGTATGAGAATCGTCGAAGAGTATTATATAGGTTCATTATATTTATATTGGTGTGAAAAAAGTATTATGTATAATTAAAAACAATACAACATAAAAAGGAATAATAATAAATGAAAGAAGAAAACACTCAAAAAGAGTATTCAAAATGGCAACCCTAATTCGACATGGAAATGAAGACAATATACCTCAGTAGACCCAAGACTACAGTATAAGGGCAGCTAAACAATACAGACATGTCAACAACTATACCATGAGAATAATATCTTCTAACCTCAAAATGAAGATAACAACTAAAAGCTGACCAAATGACATCATAAATACAGGAAATTTCAAGGATCTACCCAGTACAACTATCGACAGGCTTGAGGGTGGTGCCATCAGACCGAAAGTGCTTGCCACGTGTACTTGGTGGTCAGCCAGTAATAATGTTTTAATAATAATCTACCAGCAGATTTGATTAAGAAGAAAACGATAGTGTACCTTGGTCACAAGAAAAATTATATAAGGGCTACAAGGAGGTAAAGGTTGAGGAGACAAGTCAGACTTTGATGACTGTAGGATAAGGAGGACAAACATTCTTCATGAGTCATTGTTTTGTGGAGAAGGGTTGCTACTGATAGAGAATTCTAGCAGTGATAGGTATATGTGGTCTGACCCTCAGAGGGCTGTAGAGTAAGTACGTAATTGAATTATATTTTATAAATTATGAAATTTTAAGTTAATATTTACTTAATATATTTACCTACTAATAAGTCACTAGGGCTCTTGATATTTTTAATTTTAACTTGCCTTCCATTTAATAATTTTGAGATATTTTAAATGTTATTAATGCCTTGTGTAATTCATTTTTAAATAATACCTCTATTTTTAGTGATCACCTCAAGATTCATATGAAAACTCATGATAATCAGAAACCTTATCAATGTGCCTATTGTAATCGTGGATACAATACAGCAGCTGCCTTGACATCCCACTTACAAAACCACAAAAGAGAGATAACATCACTGTCATCAAATAGTGATAATACAACACCGACATCAAAACTTGGATGCTCTCAATGTTCATTGGTCTTCATTAGCCCAGAAGAGTATACTGTAATTACAATTATTGTTATTAATTAATTTCTTGTGAAATATGAATATAATAAAAATTCAAAAAGGTTTCCTTCAGTAAACAGAGTCTGAAGATAATAAAATCACTCTCAAAAAGTATATATATATATATATATATATATATATATATATATATATATATATATATATATATTTAAATATTTATTTAAGTATATATACTTTTAAATATTTTTATATTTTATTATTTCTGAGTAAGTGTGCGCACATACTCATGTGTGTTTAATTTTATTTTACCTGTAATTTTCTTATATACACACTACATGATTTCTACACACAATTTTATAGATAGACTACATAAACTAAGTAGATTTTCCATTTGCTGGAATTACATCTTGACATTCTATTCTATTAGTATGAGTACAGAAAGGGTGGTTTTGTGTAAGCATAAAATAAAGAATTACAAATAACTGTTAATATTAAAGTTCTAGACATATGTATAGACAACAACTCCGATTGCATAATATTTTTCAATCTCTGAATAATAAAAATTTTAGATTTTACTCCTTGGAAAGTCACTATTCCTCCTGGTTGAAATTTTGCCATCAAATCGTACACATAAATATCGATTTTGATAAAGATCAAAATTACAGCCACTAGAGCGCTAATAGAAAAAGACAAACAAATTCACCATACTTTTTTTTTTATCTACTCTATGGATCAGTAGTTATTTGAAAATTTTGTCGAATACAACCTTGATAGCTTGATTTCTCTTTACATATTGGCGGCTAAGCCATATGAGATAAAATCATTCACGGTGGCTGAACATTTTTTTGGTTTGAATTTAACTTTAATGCAATGCTTTAAATGTACCATAACAAATTTCACCGATTTTTAAATTCTTTACTGAAGAAAAATTCCTGTCGAAGGGTATTTAACAGCCACCCTTAGGAATGGACATCCATTTGTGCACTGGAAACGAACATGAATAATATTTCAAATATCAATCAATATAATTTTATTTATCTTCTTTATTTTCTTGCTTTATAATTAAGTAGATTATATTTAATGAAAAATATGTTTATTATTTAAATTTATAAAAGTAATTCGGTGTTTTCAAAAATTTCAATATTTTTATTGAAAGGGGTTTCATTGAAAAACTTGTATGCCTGTGGAAGAATTGGATGAAAACAATGAACAAAGGGATTTTGTGGTGGCTCAGGTATGAAGAAAAACTCTTTAAAAATGTTAGGAGGAAGTTTAGAGATTTTCCAGTTGGCTAGACGGATACTGAATTAATTGAAACAGTACTAATAGGTGTCAAGGGTTGTTGATGGCTGCCCTTGAGAACACCCTTCGACAGCCACCATCAATGTGTTAATAGCTTGATTTCTCTTTACGGAAATAAGCTAATAACAAGAAAAATTAGTACCCCTTAGAGAAAACTTCTGGTTTACCTATCTTGGAATTGTTTTCAATATATAATAAATTAATATATGTACAATAAGTTCATTATATAATATGTTTACATGAGTATATTCACATTAATTAAAATGGTTATATGTAATATTTCAGATCCATATGGCAGATAAACACAGCAATATGGACAGGTCATCGAGAGTGAATACTTTTCATAATTATTCAAATTCAGAGCTTGTATGTCCATACTGTAAAAAAGAAAATTTTTCAAATTTGGAGGAGTTACAGTTGCATATTCAAACAAATCATGGTAAAAAAATATGGCACATTCCTAAATACATTATTTTCTTTATTAATTTAAGTGACACACTCAAAATTGTATACACTTCTTTGACTGATAATGGGTTTTATTTATTACTTGAAATGGAGGTTGAGATGGAGGATATGAATATATTAAGTAGTGTTCTGAAATGTCTTTGATTGAAAGTATGAATTAGTGTTACATAAAAGACTAAAGTTTTGTCAATGAGAGCTTAGTTCAAACACTTTGTTATGAGTTGTCTTGGAAAGCAATCCCCCCCCCCATTAAAAATGACAAAGAAATAATTATAACAATTCCTCAACCTTGTGACAAAACTAGCATAAATGATAAGTATTAGTTCATGATAAGTAATAATATGAATATTAAATTACAGATTTCTGCCATTATTTTAAGCAATATTTTCTTTCATGTTTATTCTAGTTGTTTGATATTTTATATCTAAATTGTAAAGAACTGGAGTAGAAAAAAAGAAATTAATTAAAATTAATAAATACACTCACTTTAAAAAATAAATTGCTGCTTGTTTAATGTTATGTATATTTAAGAATAGGTCTATAACATAAACTGATAACAACTCAGAAGATACAAACATAGAAAATTTCCTTCTGCATTCAGATTCTTCAATATTTAGTTTAGTAATCAATTGGTCAAAACCAATGGAACACCTACACGTTTAGACTTATGTGAAAATATATTCAGGTTTCTGACCACCTGAAGCTATCATAGGTATGTGGTTTGTAAGTTAGGACAAATAACAAAATAATAAATATCTCCATTTTATATGGGTTGGAGAACAATGTTTTAGTGGATTTAATTTGTAAATATTTTTATTGTTGTAAAAAAGTATATATACATATTTTCTGTATTTCTAATAACAATGAGGGAATTGGCGTTTCCACCCCTCTCTTTAATATTTTTTTCTTATTAATATATATATATATATATATATATATATATATATATATATATATATATAAGAACAGATGGTGATTTGGCAACTCGTGCATCAAAGTAAAAGTTAAGTTCACTTCAGGCAAGAGCATTTTTTTTTAGTTCAAACGGTTTTGAACTTAACATTCGATCTCTGGTAATAGTGAATACCCAAAAGGGAAATTCAATTTTGAATAAATGATTACCATTTGATACTTGATACCAATTACATTTAAAAATCACATTGAAAGCAAGGAATGACTTGCATTTTTCATTCATTTATTTCATTGCATGAAATGTGCGTAATACAAATTTTATTTTAATTTAAAATCCATGTTTAAAATATTTATATTTAACTTTTGAAACTGTGCTACAGAAATTTACAACATTTTTCTTGTTATTTTCAGACGGCACCAGTAGTGGCAATGAAAATAAAACTGAACTTCCTCAAGGAAGTAATTTCTTTGGAGATGGACTCCCCTGTCCAGTCTGTAGTATTCCATTTTATTCTATAAAGTCTTTGAATGCACATATTTCTAATATCCATGGATCACATTATACTTCTGATTTAAATTTGTCTTGCAAGAAGTGTTTGATTTCTTTTTCAAATTCGAGATCTATGATAGAGCATTGGCTATATTTCCATGGAACAAGTGGTCCTAATGTCAATTCATCGCCTGATCAAACTAAACCAACAGATCTGAGTATGGTCCGAAAATTAAAAGATGACGAACAACCAAACAAAAAGAAGTTGAAAATCAAAGAATCTGATGCAACAGCAAATTCTCAGGTAAATGATATAATTCATTTCTTTTCAAACACAATTTTACTGATATACTTGTGGTGAGTGTGTGTTATTGTACTCCTGGTTTTAGTAGTTATTTAATGTAACTTAATAATAAGGTTAATAATTCCTGTATTGGCTTTATAAAAAATGTAGACGTGATGAAAATAGTTATTGTTAAATTATTTTAACAATTATGATTACATTACCTTCACAATACGAAAAGTATATGTTCAATTAATTTTCCTGTATTAATTAAATTAAGTATTAAATACATTTAAGGGAAACTGGCATTTCGGATTAATTAATGTTTGGGAGAGAGGTGGCATGACAGTATACCTTGCTCTTCGTTCAACCTGTAAATGGCTTTAACAGATTGATAGGGGTTTGTGAAGTTCAATGAAAGTGTAATAATCTATCGAGCTACCAAGTTTAATAAATTCATACACAGGAGTAAATTGGTGGCTATATCAAAATTTTTATGCAAATTATTGGGTTGTAACACATGAAGTGTCCGATTTTTTAAACCCTAATCTTTATAAAGGATTAAAACGTTGTGTGTTGATTCCAAGCAAAATATTTACCATCTATAATAAACATTTGTTAATCCTCTAGTCGCAAGCTATGTTTGTTTTTGTTGTAAGTAGGCTTACATATTTTAGTTTAATATCAATCGGGAACATGGAAACACGCGATTTCCGGATAATTTTCTTTTACGAGTATAAACTTGGTCATTCCGCAGCCCAGTCAGCAAGGAATATTAATCATGCGTTTGGCGAAGGAAGTGCTAATGAAAGAACTATTCATCGTTGGTTTTCAACATTTTCTTCAGGAGATACGACTTTAGAAAATCAGCCCCGTGGACGACCTCACTCATCAGTGGAGGACGAAGATCTTAAAAAAGCTGTTGAAGAAGACCCTCATAAAACAGTCAGAGACCTTGCGTCAGAGCTAGGCACAAGTCATATGGCGGTCTCCAGGCATTTAAAAACGATTGGAAAGGTGAAAAAGCTCGATTCCTGGGTCCCGCACGAGCTCAACGAACGTCAGCAGTTAAAACGCCAAGAGACGTGTGTTTCTTTGCTTGCTCGTCAACGCCCAACCACATGTTTCAATACAGACAGTGAACAAATTAAAGGAGTTGGGCTATGAAGTCCTACCACACCCCCCATATTCCCCTGATCTATCTCCTACAGACTACCACTTTCTTCGGAGTTTGGACAACTTTTTGCGAGGAAAATTTTTTACAGATGATTTAGACATTAAAAATGCATTTTCTGAATTTCTTTCAACACGTGACATAAACTTTTTCAAAAGCGGGATAGAAAACTTGGTAAGTCGTTGGCAGAAGTGTATTGAAAATGATAGTAAATACTTTGAATTAATAATATTTCAGATTCGATCTCAATTTTTCATTTTTTTCCTGATTCTACAAACGGTCATTTCATATGTTACAACCCAATACTTGCTTTATAAATCGTTGTACGACAAAAATGTGTATAAAAAAAGTTTATCTAAATAATAAAATGAACAATATTTGTTACACATTTGCCGAAAAACCAATAGGTTATGAAATATCACATTTTTTTTTTTTTTTTGGCCTCCGTTATAATTCCCACTCCTGTCTGTCTCTGATAATATTAATATAGCCTAAACTCTAAGTTGGGTTAATAGTAATACATGTACCGAGTTTCATAAAGTTCTGTTTTGCTATTTAGGCGTGAAAAGGAAATAAAAAAAAAATACACCAAAGCCAAAATTTGTTGATATTGTTTCAATTCCATGTGAAATGAAAAAGTGTCATGAAATTTTGAATAGAAAGATTATATGTTCTGAGCTCACCATACAATATTGGTTTGTTCCTCAGAAAATATAAAAATACTGATGATGATAGGGCTTTTTTTAAACTACACAGACATTTGTAAAAATTATACATTTATATATTAAATCCATCCCACCTACAGTAGGAAACATATTAAGTTTCTTAGGAGTAGGGGAAACAAACAGAAGGTGTTTAAATATCATTTTGGAAATCAAAATAATAGTTACTCTAGCTAAAATATGAACTTAAAGACATACATGATTCCAATCAATCTAACATCTTTTTGTTGATTTATATTCAACAATTAATTTTATTATTAATATTAAGTTATTTGTAATTGATTTGTTATAGGACAGTGTCCAGTATGATCCAGGGACCTTATTATGCAATCAATGCAATGCAGCAATGCCTGATTTTGAATCTTTTAGGACTCATTTAAAATCACATTTGGAAGAGTCTTCCTCAAAGTCAGGAATGAACAAAATTAGGTTTTCAATGTGCTCTTATTGTAGAGTCCCAGTATCCTCTCTTCAAGAAATGGTGAAACATATTGGAACTCACATTCTTTCAACTGTTACTGAGTATTCATGTAATATATGTCAGAAGATTTTTTCAAGTGTTGCTGAACTTGATCAACACTTGATGGAAGTTCACTCTCATCATTTATTTCTTTGTTATGCCTGTAAAGAGGTGTTTGATACAAGTTTTGGAATTCAGGTAAAATAATATTGTTTCCTAAGTAATACTTCCTGATATTTTATTAATTTTCTTTTCGCTAATTGTTAATTTATTTTTAGAGGCACTTTAAAATTAAACACTCAAATGAAACGAAAAAGTTCACATGTCGACTGTGTCCATCATTCCCTCCCTTTCAATCTGAAATTGACTTTGAACTACACATTAGAAATTTCCATTGTGGATTTGATCCTTCTTTAACTTTTCAAAACGTGAGTATATTATAATGTATTTTTATTCTAATTAAAAGTAGAAAAATGGACTTCCTAAAAACTAGTTTCACACAATACCTGCCCTCCAAAAATCCAAAGACCAAAATTTCCTACTGATCCCTGATTGACTACCAGTCTTCCAAATGTAATTTGTAATTTTTTATTTGGTGTTTACCACACTTCTTAAAATTATATTATTAATTTTAGGTCAGTCTGCAGTGCGCTTACTGTAATGAAAATTGTAAATCTAGAACAGAATTAGAAAATCATATGAAACTTCACTGCCAAAGTTCTATGAGTTTTGGAAAACATAAATGTAATATTTGTGATGAAATTTGTCATTCAGCATCAACTTTAGCTGAACATAAGCTGATGCACTGTAAGGTACAAATCAAATAGTCTTAAAAATTCCAGTTATTGTAGAATACACTGATGCTTAACTAATTTTAACTAGCTTTGATTTTCTTTATTATTTGTGGATAAAGGTTTAAGTTGATTAGGTCATTCAATGTTATTATTGTGGATCAATTGATAAGCAATATTTTTTGGTATTTTTCTGGGAAGCTAGACTCTTCTAAAATTCTTTATTAATACATATTTAGTATTCTCTACCTATTTATTAGAAGATAAAGTATGTTAATAATATATTATGCAATTAAAAAATCTTTATATATATATATATATATATATATATACTAGCTAAGGTACCCGGCGATGCCCGGGAAATCATTGCTGACTGACTAATGATTGTATTTTTATAGCAAGCCTTCAATGTGTACAATTGCACTTCCCTCCACGATGTATTGTTTTTTCAAAACAGCCAATCCTAAAGTGTAACTTTCAGGGTTAATAGAATAGAAATTTTAGTTTTGAAGAATATATGAAAATGGGTTCCTAATTTATCCCTCACGACTTTTTGACTCACGGTTTTTGAATAATTCAAACCATAATCATGGGTACCATTTATCACAATTAAATGTCATCTATAATGAATATATTTCCTGCCAAAAAATCAAACCAAGCACATTTAGTTTTAGCATAGTTTTATACATAAGATTATATTCGTATTAGTAAGCCTCAGTGGAAATCACTTCCCGTCGTGGCAGCATTCCACAGGAAATAACTAAACTCAATTACCTCCCGTCCATTTCCGCTCTCACAGGAGCGTTATCATCGTTGTTTTCCTTAGAATATTGATTCAGAATATTATTTTAATAATTTATCACCCTGATGGAACTAAATAATAGATCCCTAAACATAATTTCATTTATGTTCAAAAAGCTAGATGAGGGGAAGAGAGCCCCTCTGCAACCTAGTAATACTTTAAACATTCATATCGAGTATATATTAAATACCAGAAATGCTCTTATAGTTTATATTCTATTAGAAATAAATAAAAAAGTTATAGGGAAAATAAATAAATAAATGAGGAGGCGACGGAGATTTATAAGCTCACTAATCCGAATCATACTTGCAACTATCATATAAGACTAAAACATAACATCTTTTGTCATAATATCCATTTATTAAAAACACTTAAATAAGCACTAATAAAATTAATGACTCCCGCAATGGATTTAGCGTATATGCCGTGTTAACTTCATTTACGGCAAAAGTGAATACAACAAAAGATACTTTAAATAACAAAAGTAAACAACTTTTGCTATATGCACGTTAGCCAACAAAAAAATAGAAAATGAAAATTGCGAATTTTTATCTCAGGCCTGTCTTATAACCCCCACTCCCGTTTGAACCTAAACATTTTAATATAGCTTATAATCATGGAAGAATTAATGCTAATTCACATACCAAGTTTTGTTAAATTCGGTTCAATCGTTTGAGCTCAACAAAATTGTTGGCTCTCGCTTTAGATTTTAACGCGTATCTCGTTTATGTTATACAGCAAAAGTGAACATAACCAAAGTTACTTTAAATAACAAAATAAACAACTTTTGTCAATTGCATATTTGCAGAAAAACCAGTAGAAAAAGAAATATTGCTATTTTTAATTTCAGGCCTCCCTTATAGCCCCCACTCCTGCCCGTCCCTAGAAATATTGGTATGGCTTATGATAATTAAGGCGTCAGAAATAATACACATACCGAGTTTTATTTAGTTCGGTGGACTCTTTTGTGCCAAATAATATTCTTGACACCCGCTATAATTTTTAGCGTATAACGCCTTTATAATTCGGTATTCGACGATAGTGTATATAACAAAAGTTTCTCTAAATAACAAAAAAAACAACTTTTTTTATGTGCATATTTGCCGAAACACCAATAGGAAACGGAATATCACTATTTTTAATTTCAGGCGTCCCTTATAACCCCCACTCCTGCCCGTCCCTAGAAATGTTTGTATGGCTTATTATAAGGAAGGCGTTAGTGCTAATACACATACCGAGTTTTATTTAGTTCGGTTGAGTCTGTGTGCCAAATAAAATTGTTGACTCCCGCTATAAATTTTAGCGTATAACGCCTTTATAGTTCGGTATACGAAAAAAGTGTATATGACAAAAGTTATTCTAAATAACAAAATAAACAACTTTTGTTATATGCATATTTGCCAAAAAACCAATAGGAAACGAAATATCGCTATTTTTAATTTCAGGCCTCCCTTATAACCCCCACTCCTGTTCGTCTCAGAGAATATTAATATAGCCTAAAGTCTAAGTTGGGTTAGTAGTAATACACATACCAAGTTTCATAAAATTCGGTTCAGCCGTTTATGCGTGAAAAGGTAACAAACAAACAAACAAATAAACAAACAAACAAACAGACACCAAAGAAACAAAATGCAGTTATGGTGTCTATGACATGTGAAACGAAAAGTTATCGTGAAATTTCGCGAAAAAAATCAATGTACAGACAGAGGTTACAATTTTATATATATATATATATATATATATATATATATATATATGTATATAATATTTTTAAACATTATTTTAATGAGCCGTAAATACGAATGTTTACTATCCACATTTCACTTTGAGTTGTTCACTCTCCATTTGATACCTGTTGCCTGCTTAAATCAACTTCTCCTTTTTGAAACTTCACGATATCTGTTGAGTGTCAATTATATTTCACACAAGAGACATGCCCGAATAATTTCAGCTGTCTCTTCTGCAAAATTACCTTAATTATAGGTATGTTGGGGTTAAATCCAACTCTTTTTTGCCTTAAATGATAGATTTAGGCAGGGGGGGGGCAATATATAATATATTGCATATCAATTTCAAAGACAATGTTCAGCTAATAGTGAGCTTGTGAGGTGAGAGTGTGTGTAGACTCACTAAAAAAAACCCATCCCTCCTCGTTCCTAATAACTTATAAGTTGGGTTACCGGTAATACACATACCAAATTCCATTCAGTCTTTAGGCGTGTAAGAGGACTAAAAAGTAAGCAGACACAAAAGCTGAAAGTCATTTTAATTCCATGTGAAATAAAAAGTGACTTTTATGTGAAGTGAATTTTAGAAGAAACTGTGTAAAGAGAGGTTACAGTGCTGTAGGTATATATATATATATATATATATATATATATAGAGAGAGAGAGAGAGAGAGAGAGAGAGAGAGAGAGAGAGAGACTGGAAAAAAGTGTATCTACAGAAGAATTCATAGGGCTCATTTTTCATACATTTTTATTCCTTCAGTAATCAAGGTTTTTCAGATGACACATTAAATATTGCGTTCTTTGATTGAAATCTAGTTCATATTTATTTTCATAATTATCTTAGACTGCTAAATGCTTATAAAGTTTGCATCTACTTCTATTTCTTTTTGATGTTATTTAGTTCTCAATATTCAAAAGGTATTTAGGAAATGTTTTACCTTTTATTTTTCTACCTACAGGTAATTTATGGGTCCACATGCTCACACTGCAAAGCAACAATAACAACGGAAGAAAATTTTCTTAGTCATATGATAAATCATAACAATGGTCTTTCAACTAAAGCATATCAGCTAGCATTGCCAGTTTCCTGTGTCATATGTCGACAAACATTGGTATCTGAATCGGAAACAAGGCTTCATGCAAAATTTCATTTGCAGATAGATGCAAGTCAATGTACAATGTGCCTTCAAATGTATAACAAAAGTGACTTAAATCAAAATGTTTGTTCCAATTGTTTGGAAGATCGGAAGTCACCAAAACAGTGTCCACAGTGTGACTTCCATTACATAACTGCCTCGGAACTAGAATCTCATATTTCAGAAGAACATAAAAAGATGCTGAAATGTAGCAATTGCCAGGTGAGAGTATAAGCATTTTTAATTTGAATTATAATTTTGTTGCTGATCCTATTTTTAATAATCACATCATAATTACAGCTTAATATTCTCAAATTCTGTCTTTCATTCTAATAATTATAATATCTTCTGGTCTATTTGCTGGATTTATAAAATATTATAAAGGTTTCAATCATGCTTTTCATCATAATGCCTTGTCCAAATGAATTACTTTTACTATACTTCAGATAACACAAACTTTTAAATTAGTGTTAAAATAAATTTAGCATTTACAATCAGTTTTTATAACCCTGAGGCAGGAAACCTAATTTTTCATCTAAGTTAAGTTATTATTTGTGTTTGTTTTGTTTTTAATAATATTTAAATTGTTAACCTCTGATTCTCCTATTTTGTTTTTAAAACCTTAATGTTGAATGCATTTGTTTGTAAGAAAAATAAAAATTGATTAACTACTGAATTATTTTTGCAATTTAAATGGATAAAATTCAAATTCACTTTTTGGTAAAAAATGAATTACCTAATGCTTATTTAAAATAGATAGAAAAATTCAGTGTGATCAAACTTCTACAAAGTTTAGGAATTTGGTGACAAGTAATATACTAAAACTGTTGTGACAACCTAATTAAAATAAGTGTTAAGTTGATCAAGAAGAATTAGACATATTTTGTGGATGCAAATCATCATTTTTTTTTTTCATTTTACAGACCTATTTTGACAATAAAGAAGAATATGACTTACACCTTGAAACTTGCTCCTCATCTGATAACTATGATGAGCTTAAATGCAACATTTGTTTGCTTGTTTTGCCTAGTCAGCCAAAGCTACAAGCTCATTTGATAGAGCACACTTTTATTGGATGTGACAATTTCACATGTTACATATGCTGCTCTGTCTTCACTGTATCATCTGGTCTCCAAAGGCATATATCAGAACATGGTAGCTCATTGAAGCCTTATGTATGCACAAAATGCAAAATGAAATTTTTCTTCAGAGCTGAACTTGAAAATCACTCATATATACATCAAAAAAGTCTTAAGGCTATTCCACGATTGAAAGTAAGTACTTTTTTAATTACTGATATTTTCAAAGTGGATATATATATGTATATAATTTTTTTCATAAACTTATGATTAATACAAGCTGTAATAAATTAGAACTACAGTTTGTCTTTTATTTAGGCATATCAATTAACTTAATAAACAAAAATAAAAATGTCATGATCTTTGAAATATTATTAAATAACTTATGCAATAATTTCATAAAATTGAATGTATAAATATAAAAATAAAACTTTTTTTTTTTGTAGTGATATTAATATTATAGTGATAAATATTTTTGTTTAAAAATAAATAATAAATATAATTATCACAAAACGATTAAATTATTTTAAATATATTTATTTTGTTGTATTTCTTCTGGAATTAACAGTTAATAACATTTTTAGTTTTATGACAAATTCATTTACATTTTTACATTAATTATATAAATTTAAAGTTAAAGTATATTACTAAATTAAAATTAAATTAGGTGTAATATTAATTGATGGCAAACTCCATTCAATGCATCATAAAATAAGAACTTATGAATTATTATTTGTTTTTGTTTTAAATTAATTATGATAAGAAATATATTTTACTATTAGTAGTGATTATCGAGGTAGTTTTGATTTAGTGTAATACCAACTCACTTTCTTAGTTGCTGTAGATAACAAAACTTACCTTTGAACGGGAGCATGCTAAGCTCAAATATAAAACTAACGAGTATTTTTATTAAATATATTATGTTTTGTTTTTAAACATCTGTTACTATTTTTAATAAATATATTATCACTTTTTTAAAAATAAAAACTATCTTTTATATTTCAGGTGCCAGAATCCAAATGCCAAACTCAAAAGAAGAAATTTTCGCAGGAAAATTTACAGAGTGATATTGAGGATAACAACAATAATCATAATCCTAAGTTAAATAATGAGAAAATGACAAAACCAGATAATGACTATGAAATAACAACTGAAAAATCTACGTCTGAAGGGAAAAATCAATAAGAAATTCATCTGTGATTCTGTTTTATTTATTTATTTATTGGTTTAAAACTTTTAGAACAACATAACAGTTGTTCTGTAACAGTGAAACTGTTTAAGACTTGATATGTAAAAATTAAATACTTTGTTATTGCTGTTTTATAGATATTTCATTTTTGAAATAAAGTATAATGTTGATAAGTAACTAATTAATGTATGTGTATCATTTCCTTCAATTTCTTCTTCTTATGTTTACAAAATTTACCCCTTAAAAAAACAAATTTTTCGTGATGAGAAATGTCTCATTTTTTTTCTTCCAATTCTTGTTTTAGTATTTTGAGTATATCAATATATGCCTTTTAAAAAACATCCACCATTCAGTGCAAATATGCCATCTCTTATGTATCAAATAATGGTGGAATATTGAACTGATGTACTTATCTAAAAAGAATAACAAAAAGAAACTAAAAAATAGAAACATTGTCAACCAGAAAATCCAACATGATATTGAAAGGAAAACTTCATTGCCTGCACTGAACCAAGCAATATAGAAGAAGCTTTGAAGCTATGCAGAAGAAAAGCAAGGGGGGAGGGGAACAATCATACCATCTATACCTGGTGGAACAAATATTAGTGTTAGCTTAAAAATAAATTAATTATTATTGAAAAAAGTGAGAAGAAGGGAAAAGGTTAGTCCTGCCTGCGACCTGAATTACATTTTGAACAATCTGATATTGAATCTTAATGCATTTCATTTTTAGTTATTTGAATAATGTCAACATATCTGAGCCAATAAGATGATATATATACCATAATTAAAAAGTTTGATTCCCCACAACTTCAGTTATCACACATTGTACAAATTCACTATGACTTTGTTTAAAGAATGCATAATAAAAATTAAAGAATCAAAGTGGTCTTATAGTTTATATTTCTATTGGAAATAAGTAACAGTGTTATTTTCTACTGTAAATACCTAAATAACAAATGAGTTGGGGTGGAAATTTATAATCTCAATAATCCGAATCATATTTAGAACTATCATAAGCCTAAAAACGTAACATCATTTTTCAAAATAAGCTTATATCAAATAAACTTTAATGATTACAAAAAAATTGATTGGGGCTCAGGTTGGCTGTGTGAGTTAAGGCATTGGTCTTAATCTCATATGGTAAACCTAGAGTGGCGAGTTTGAATCTTGCTCTGGGCAATAGGAATTTATTTAGTGACAGACTCATTAAATCAATTCCTTAGGCCCACCCTGGCTAGAAACGGGTGGTAACCTGTAGATAACCCGTCCCAATTAGCCATAGTAGCATAAAGTGGGTGTAAATAAATACATAAAAAAAAGAAAGAAAAGGAAATTTCTTGCAATAGTATTTAGTTTATTGCTTGCTTATACTGCGCTATGTGACAAAGGTGTATATAACGAAAGTTACATTAAATATCAAAAAAACCTCTTTTGTCATGTGCACTTTTGCCGAAAAACAAATACGGAATGAATTATGCCGATCTTTCATTTCGTGCCTCCCTTTGAAGCCCCACTCCTGCCTACCAAGAAATGTTAATATACCTTATTTTCATGGAGGAGTTGCAGTTAATTCACATACTGAGTTTTGTTCAGTTCGTTTTAGTCTTATGTATCCAATAAATAGTTGACTCCAGCTATAGTTTTTAGCGTATGTCTCGTTTGTACTTTGTTATGCGACAGAAGTGTATGTATGTATTAATGACCACTGGATGGTTTGACATACCACAAAAAAAAAAAAGTTTATATAATAAAAGTTACTCTTAAAAAAAAAAAAAAAAAAAAAAAAAAAAAAAAAAAAAAAAAAAAAAAACTCTTCTGTTACGTGCATGTGCCAAAACCCAATATGAAATGAAATATTGCGATTTTCCATTTTAGGCTTCCTTTATAACCCTCATTCCTGTTCTTCGCAAGATATATTGGTCCTGCTTATAATCATGGATGAGTTAAAAATGAGTAAAAAGTTGGGTTAGTACTAATAGAAGTACAGAGATTCATAAAATTCTGTTCAGTTTTTAGGGGTGAAAAAAGTTAAAAAAAAGATCATCAAAGAAATAAACAAAAACAGACGAAAGCCAAAAATTTCTGATATCGTTTCAATCCTATGTGAAACGAAAAAGTGTAGTGAAATTTCGAAAACATCAATGTACATGCAGAGGTTACAATAATACTAACTTACAGATTTGGTCTGTCTTACTCAAATAAATATATATATATATATATATATATATATATATATATATGTTAGATAGATAGATAGATATATTTGAGTAAGACAGACCAAATCTGTTAGCTTGATACTCTAATTGGTACAAAGTCTGTAAAAATATCATCTTACTGATAGTTACATTTAAGAATACTCTTTTAACACAAAAGATTACTGTTTTGTTGTGACACTGAACCTATGGAGTTTAGTTACCATTAAAATAAAAATGTTAAAACTTGAAATCTGTCTATATGTTTACTTGTAGTTAAGGTTTAAGAGGAGTTTATCAGTTAATTTTTAAGTAAAAAATACACAAATTAGCTAGTCTCTCTCTCTCTTTTTTTTTAAGTATGGGCAAGTTTGCTAGATAATTTTCCAAACTCTTCATGACTTCATGGCTCTATTGACCAATGCCCTACCGCTGGATTATTTTTTCTCTGTTAAGTCCAGTTCAAGTTGCTTGATGTCCTCTATCAGTGGCATAAAGAGGAGAAAGCCAACTGTTACGAATATATAAATGTAAAGAGTATTAATTACCTACTGGTTGTAGACACTGCATTTAATTGATGGAATGGGTGGAATGGATAGTCAGAAAATAACAAATTTTAATTACGTTTTCTACTCTATTTTAATGATGGATCTAGACCTCCTCGCTATCTAGGGGAATACTAGACAAGGTATAACACATACATGGATTATAACCCTTAATTTTTCTCTCTAAGCCACCCAACATTTGATGCCCGTGTCAGGTCTTTAAGCAAAAATTGCTTTATTTGTAGTGGAGATTTAAAGAATACTGTAAATTAAAAGCGTGTACTTTCGATTAAGACCTGCTTGAAACCCACTCTCCTTCTGATCCGATTTCAGTATTAACGAACTGATCTTTCGTTAAATATCGAAAAAATAAAATTGCCTAAGTATCACGTTTGGTAACGACCAAAAAAATATTACCACTAGAGCTGTAAAAGACACAAACTACTCTACTTATTTGAACCTATCTCATATTCTACTGTTTTGATTATGTGGACATTTGAAGAAGGTTTTCAGAAATCTTACTATGAATACTACCCCAATAACTGATGTTCCTCAAAGATCTCTGTGAAGTTCAGAATTAATCTTGCTTTCTACATTAACAAAGACCAAGTGAAAACGCATTCCTGTCTCCCGAGAGACACAAATGATGTTATATAAAAATCACTTTTCATCGTCAACTCCATATTTCATTCTTAGTAAAGGGCCATTGTGTACAATAAGTGGTATTTCAATTTGGGAATAACATATCTCATTATGGTAGGATTACTGTGAAAATCAGAGTAACTGGGGTGGGGCTTTACAGAAAGCTGAAACCAAAAATGTCCGTCACGCAGGAGCTGCGTAAACTAAGCAGATTTCCCACGTAAAGTTATACAATAGAGAAATCTCCATACGAGTGTCGAACAGTTACGGAAACGGCCGAACTAGCTTTCGGCGGAAAAAAAGAAGCCACCATAAGAAGCCTCGTCCGTTAAACTGAAAAACGCAAATATCTCTGTTAATATTCAAGGTAAAGAATAAATGTATACAACAATATTTATAATAAATTTAATTTGCAATACCATTGGTTCTATACAATTTTTCGATCCGACGTATAGCAACGGAGATATTTCGAATCTTCGACATTCTCCCCTCTAACCCCCCCCCTCCCACTAGTCTGATTTCAGGCGTTAACGAACTTGGTCTTCCTTTTTACATAAAACAATTAAATACCGAGCTTGGTAACGATTAAACAATAATTGCGACCGCTAGAGTGGTAACAGACAAATATATATATATATACATATATATCTGATTTCCCTTGAGGGAAATCTGCTAATAAAACACGCAACTCCGGCGAAATTTCACTAATGCAAAACGTATGGAACGACAGTTTTTGTAAATTATGGCTGCTAAAATCTTATGATGGAATCAGGTAGAATCGAAGCACTTAGACGTCCCCGCAGGGCTGTCAGACTAGTTCACAAACTAGAGCCCCACTAAGAACTATTATAGTACACCGCTCTATTAGCGAACAGGTGAACTAAGGCTCTCCTTAAGATGACGGGGATCTATTCTTGACATAATGCACCCATACCCATCAATGCTCTAGTATATATATAATGGGAGGAAGGGAGAGAGGCGCCAATAGCCATGTTTGTTAAGGCGTGCGTAACATCTCCCACTTCCTTCAATGATATAAGGCTATTAGGTCAGGTCCGATCGCCCTAAGGCAGGGCTTCTTAAACTATGGGTCGCGTAGCAAAATTCTGGGGTCGCGAGAGATAAAAATACAATTTATGTTTTATCTTCAGTTACAACTTATTCGTCGATTCGACGAATATGTTTTATCTACAGTTACAACCTATTCGTCGATTCGACGATGCTTCTTTTACAAAGAGAAGGTTATCTTTCCTTTGGAAGGACGAGGTGATTTTCTACTTCCGGATGTATGTAGGGCCTACTATGTATAAATGTTGAAGAGGTCTTACGTCCAGCAGTTTCAAACATTCCACCAAGATTTGATTTGTTATGGAATAAAAAACAGGCACATCCATCTCATTAAATTTTTAACTTATACTATAATTTAATACTTACCACGCAACTACTTGAATATATTCGAATTAAGACGGTCAGAATCCACTTTTATTTTTGAAACTATAATAAATACAATTTTATAATTTTTTGTGAAGTTTTTAATTTTAGATTTTTGTATGTTTCAAAACGAATTCTAAACTTATATATTTTCATATGTATATGTATATTGTTACCTAATAAATAATCAATCAAAAAATATTAATTTATTTTTCTTTTATATTTGTATGGGGTCGTCAAGAAACTTGCAATCATAAATGGGGTCGTAAATTACAAAAGTTTAAGAAGACCTGCCCTAAGGGGACACATTAATTCAATAGCAGTGGGTGCTAGTGGAAGCCCAGTGGGACTATTTGATCGGCCAGCCCCGTCGGTGTAATAAGGGTTTTAGCAGATTGTCCTTAAGGAAAACAGCTATTGAGGTCGTACTCATGACGCGATTTTCGAAAAATTTCTTCAAATGTCCATCGATCCTACCCAGGAGATGACGAAAATGAGGCCCGTTCAAAATTAAATATATATATATATATATATATATATATATATATATATATATATATATATATATATACATATATATATATATTTGTCTGTTAACGCTCTAGCGGTCGCAATTTTTGTTTGATCGTTACCAAACTCGGTATTATTTAAATGTATTATGCAAAAAGACAGATTAAGTTCATTAATGGCTGAAATCTGACCAGTGGGTAGGGGGGTTTAGAAGGGAGGATTTTCGAAAATTCGAAATATCTCCGTTACTATACGTCGGATCAAAAAATGGTTAGGAACCAATCCCATTGAAAATTACATTTTCTATAAATATTGTTCTATACATTTATTCTCTATCTTGCATATTAACCGAGATATTTGCATTTTTCAGTTTTCAGCCTTCAGCAAACCTCCACTTCTACTCATGTTACATAAACAATACTCTATTATATAATAAACCACATTATTCGAAGCTTAAATATCAAATATTGTATCCAAAAGACCTTTATTATACGAGATACATGCAGGTATGTCCTGGTGACACCCCCCCCCCCTCGTCTTATGGTCTTGGATTACTAAAATTTGATAGATTGAGATAACAATTATTCTGACTCATTATTAATTACAGTACTACATATATTAAATAGTTCTAAATAAAATTAATATGTTATATTCTGATATATTTCAGTAATTGCTTTTCTGCCCGGTGTGAGGCTGGCAGATCTGTTTGTTTACATATCAAACGCTTCCTGTCGGCAGGTTATTGATATTGACTGAAGTATTTCTTATTTCCGTTTGTATTTATTCACTTAATATTCACGGTCGTGTCGTGTTAGCAGTATGTAGATTTATCTATTACTAAACTTCACGAGGGAAATCTGCTTAGTTTACGCAGCCCCTGCGTGACGGATTTTTGTTCGTCTCCTAGGAGGGATCCATGGACATTTGAAGACGCACACACACACATGGAAATAAATATATATAAAATCGCATTTTTTTAATCATCTATTTGGTATGTGCGGTGGACATTTGAAAAATGTCGTCTTGAGCACAAGCTCAGTATCTGATTTCCCTATCCCAGATTCTCTAAAATCCACTCTTAGAGAACACATAAGGTTTGTCTGAAAATATTAAAATTTCTTGGTTTCAGAGATATGCTAAGGGAATGACTTTTGATTTTATGTTATTGGTTATTAAATGAATTGGGGGTATGCAATCTTAATTGAGGATTAAGGCGGTCTATACGAGAAAAAAAGGAATATTTAGCTCTCTTTAATCGGGAATTCTCGGGTTGATAAGCTTTTAAGTGTTCTTTATCATTCTTATCTGCTGTTTTCAGTATACCTTCATTTCTAATATCTTCACTTGTTATTCTTTTAGAATGAGATAGAATATTTCGTATTTTTGTGTCACAGTTATCGTGAAGATCGTGAAATTACCTGACGGCCTGTGAAAAGTTGTAATTTCAGTCGTACACTTCACATACACTGTTTTGTTGTTCATCGTATGGTGCACCGAAATATTGTTGATGTTATTGAAAATTCATTTACTACTGAGTCACATCATTGTATCTAATCCAGAGATCTATAATTAGCGTGAGTGTTTATACTTTCTCTCAATTAGCATTCTTCTATTTTACTATGGAGTTTAAGTGCCTTGATGTTTAAATATAATTAGCTAGAGAAAAAAAATATTTCTATAAATCCCATTGTACCCATATGCTTCTCACTACTGTGTGCAGTGTTTACAAATACTGTGAAAATTTCTTACTATTTTTAATGATAATCTGATGGCGGCATTGCACATTCATTATTCCTCCCTTAGTAATAAGTCTATGTAACAATACTTAAAATTTGTTCTTGACCTTATTAAGTAGTGATATACCAGCTTCATCTAAAAATCGAATGGGTTTACATTTGTATTACTGCAAGAAAAATAAATAGATAATAATAGGAAATAACTTAATTTAAAAGTTGAATATGAAACATTTTTCAATGTAACCTATAGTAGCTGAGATATTTAAAATGATATTTTACACTTTCTCTAACCTCCAATCCTATAGGCTGACTTAAAATAATCTAAGAACTTGATCTCGACAGACAATTGTAAAAATATTAAATATTGTACCTTTTGCCCTTTATTTTTACAAATAATTTTAATATGCAATATAAGAGTTGTAATTGTCATAAATGTTTCGTTTGTCATTGGTCCAAATTTGTATAATTATTCTTTGCTATGGGGATACAAATTGA
The DNA here is from genome assembly GCA_019009955.1 of Riptortus pedestris. Classification (NCBI taxonomy): domain Eukaryota; kingdom Metazoa; phylum Arthropoda; class Insecta; order Hemiptera; family Alydidae; genus Riptortus; species Riptortus pedestris. The sequence goes on from CM032233.1 coordinate 38,504,095, forward strand.
CTACTATTATTTCTTCTTTCAGCTGAATTAGACCTACCTTGGGTTTTGAACCAATTAAAAATTGTGTAATTTTAGTTTTCTTATGTTTTACAACTTATCCTACTGAAATTCATTTTATTTTTATACTTATTTACTCCATGCATATTCTTCATTTTTACCTGACGCTGAAAGATTGATGTAGTTTCAATTTCTAATTTTCTAAATATTTATCTACATTCATTTGGATCATTTCGTGGAATAAATCTTTTTTCTTTTAAGTCTTAAGCTTTATATAATGAAAATAATTATCGTCATTTTAGTAAAACTGTTAAGGGTAAATTGAATTCTAAAATTGCCTACAAAATGCCTGTATTATTTCATTCGATAAAAGACTTTCAATCATTTCTTTTAAATAGCTAGTGGTTTTAGAAATGATGTTTCATTAGTTCTTTATTTCATTAAAGTAATTAGTAATTGTTCTAGTAAAATTGAATTATTTTATTTTAACATTATTATTGCAAAAATTGGATATCTATATTTATATAGCATTTCTCTTTTTTTATACACATATATACATTTATTGATCCATTAGTCATTTTAATTTCATGAATTTTATTATTTTGCTACTACATGTTTTTTATATCAATTTTATACTATTTTTTTGTTAACATATCTTATATTTTTGTAATTTTATTTATATTTTGTTTTACTTTTAATTTATTTTATTATATGTCTAATTTGTTCCCATTTTGTTATTGTTCTATCATTCTTTTATTTATGTTTCGTTCGCGGGGCTGCGCAAACTAAGCAGATTTTCCACGATCTGGTATTGCACACTAGTGATCTCATCTCACTATTTATAAATAAAAATCGAATGAGTTGAAGGGAGGAGGTGGTTACTGAAAGCTGAATATAAGGAAGTACGAATAACTTGCTTAACATTTCAGTTAAATGTATAGACTTTTTAATACGAAAAAATGTATACAGCGACAATTGTAGAGCATCAATAGCTTAACAAGATTTGTTCTATAACATTTTATGAACCGTCTCACTATAAAAGAGATATTTTGAATTTTCAAATTCTTTCTGTATTCTTCGTCCAATTTTTGCCATTAACAAATTCGATCTTTGGCGTTGGATGGAACGGTTAAATATCGCGTATGGTGCAAATCAAATAAATATTTTCAAATCAAGAACATAAAATCTTAATTCGTAGTACTTAGTATTTGTGTGGAATTAGTGGTTTAATGATATATTGGCTTAATGTTAACGTACGATGACTAAATGGTGGGGAATCTGAAGGCTGAATGTTAAAAAAAGTTGGTCACGCAGGGGCTGCGTTAACTAAGCAGATTTCCCACGTGCGTCACGTATTTGCATTTATCTCAAGACGTAAAAATTCAATGAGAACAATATTTGGTATTTAGTCTTCAAATAAAGTGCTTCATAATATAACAGCGTATTGTTAGTATGGCGTGAGTAGGAGTGAGGGTTTACTGAAGGCCGAAAACTAAAAAATGCAACTATCTCGGTTAATGTTAAAAATAGTGAAAAAACGTACATAACAACATTTACAGAACATTAAATTTTCAATAACATTGGTTCTATACAATTTTTCGATCCAAAGCAAAAGGAGATATTAAGAATTTTCAAAATTTCTCCCCTCTAAACCCACCCTCCCCCTGTCCGATTTCAACCATTAACGAACTCAATATGTATTTGTGCATAAAACGTTTAAATATCAAGTTTGGTAACGGTCAAACAAAAATTACGACCGCTAGAGCGTTAACAGACAAATATGTATAGTTTTGAACGGACCTCATTTTCGTCATCTCCTAGGTAGGATCGATGAAGATTTGAGGAAATTTTTCGAAAATCGCGTCATGAGTAAGACCTCAATAGCTGATGTTCCTCAAGGGAAAAAAAATAGAGAAAAAGTGTAAAGAACAAAATTTATAAAAAAAATCCTTTTGCAACAAGTATGGTTCTATACAATTTTTCGATCCGAGTAATAATAACGGAGACATATTGAATTTTCTATTTTCTCCCAATCTAAACTCTCCCTCTCCCCGTTCGATTACAGCCGTCAACGATCTTGATCTTCAGTGGTGCATGAATGGCTAGTTCGATAACGATCAATCAAATATTACGACCGCTGCAGTGGTAACAGACAAGTGTATAATATATATGTATATCATTTTCGTCATCCTCTGAGGATCGAAGGACATTTGAAGGAATTTTTCGAAATTTGAGACATGAGTATAACCTTGAATAGCTGATTTCGTCACCCCCTCCATTACTTTTGTGTTGGTTGAAGATACAAACGTGCATTTTTGGTACTTAAATAATTGCAAAAAAAGTCCGTCACGCAGGGGCTGGGTAAACTAAGCATAAGTTATACAATAGAGAAATCTACATAGGAGAGTCGAACAGTTACGGAAAGGGCCGAACTAGCTTTTGGCGAGAAACTCACTCGTCCTTTATCGACCCACTTTTAATTAAAATGCAAATATCGCGGTTAATATTCAAGATAGAGAATAACTGTATAGAACAATATTTATAGTAAATTTAATTTCCAATAAGATTGGATCTATACAAGTTTTTAATCCGACGAATGGTAACGGAGATATTTCGAATTTTCGAAATCCCCCTTCTAACCCCCCCCCTCCCACTGGTCCGATTTCAGGCATTAATGAACTTGATCTGTCTTTTTGCATAAAACGTTTAAATATCGAGTTTGGTAACGATCAAACAAAAATTGCGACCGCTAGAGCGGCAACAGACAAATATATATATAATTTTGAACGGACCTCATTTTCGTCATCTCCTGGGTAGGATCGATGGACATTTGAAGAAATTCTTCGAAAATCGCGTCATGAGTACGACCTCAATAGCTGATATCCCTTAAGGGAAATATGCTAAAATGAACCATAATTAATGGCCTTTAAATATTATTTTATAAAAGACTCTAATTGAGGAATATTATGTTAAATTCTGTCATTGTTACAATATATTACTACATTAGCGAAAAAGCCATTTTTTTAGTAGGTCATTCTTATTTTTATATTGTTCCTATTAATTTGTAATAACCTATTTTATTAGAACAAATAAAATGGAACCAAAGTTATCAGCTAAGGACATCGACCTATTATCTGAAGAGGATTTCATGAAATACTTCGGTGAGGTTATAGAACATGGAAGTGAATACGTTAAAGAAGTATATTCACAGAGGCCTTTTACAACTATTGATAAGTTCATGGACTGTTTCGATTCGGTACTGGACAACACTTCTCTGGAAGGTAAAAACAATTTTGAGAACAAACATCTAATGGTTTCTAAATAACTTAGTCGGAGTTGCTTTAAAAGATGAATTTTTTACTGTGAAATGTCTCCAATATAATATTAGCTTATAATATTTGAAAACAAAAATTAAAAAATTGCGTATTATAGGTTAGGTAATATTTTATAATAAATGAAATAAATTTATTTTTAATTCTATATTTAAGCTAGCTTTATCTGTAGATAACAATTGTCAATTTTATTTTATTTGCTCATGGCTCTAATTATTTGTCAACTCCTTTTGGACAATTGAAATTTGTGTTGATTTGAAAATTATGAAAGTCCATTTTTATCTCCTTTTTTCCCCCACTAATTGGAAGAAATACACGTGAACTACAATTATTTGTAAGTTTTTCTCAAGTTATATTTGGAAATTTAATTAACTGATAAGACTTAATAATTACCTGAAAGACAACAATAGCCGCTAATAATAAGTACAATTATTAATATGTACATATATTATTGTAATTGACGAAATTCAATATTATTGTTTATTACTGGCTTTAATACTTTTATATTAGAGAAAAAGTGTTTTAGCCAGACGGTTTTTGCCAATTTACATGCATTTCAGGAACTAGGATGCTAATAGTCTGAGTTGCAAAAAGTGGATGTTAATAAATAATTTAATTATTTATTACGCTACAGGTATAAGAGTCACTTACACACAAATTTACATCCAGCAACTCTACAAAACTTACCACTTAGCATATAATGGACATGGAAATGTTGAGAATTTCCAAAATTAATTGTTACTTGAAGTGGGTTACTCCTACTAAGTGAACAGATTTAGTTTTAATATATTTCTATTTGTATCACTATTTTATACATTAATTTAAACTCCCATTATTTATGCTGCTGTAGACAAAACAATAAACTCAACAAGGGAAGGATAACAAGGTCAAAACACCTCCATTCTTAATACTTCTTTTATTATCTGCAGAGTACTTTGGGGGTGGACCGCACATCTTCAGTGCTCTTTGACACTACATATACATTTATGGAACAACATGTAATATAAATAAATAATATATTTCAATTAAAAGGCGTATTAAAAATTTAAAAACAAATATATAAATATGTAAACATCCAATGTAAAAACTTATAAACTATAACATGTTCTCAATAACTATTAAATGAATCATACAATAGAATGAAAAGGAGATGGAGAGGAAATACAGACCTAGAGCTGGTCCCTATTGAGCCGACATCTCTGGTGAGACTGAGAGCCTCTATTCGGGCGAGAGCAGCGGAACATGCTTAAGCACGCCACCCTCCACTCTAATATTAATATTATTGTCCTCCAACATGTCCAGTCTCATCCATATCTACTCCACCAAATCCATTTTCCTCCCTTTGCCCAGGTGGTCGAGCGCCTCGAACTCAACAGAAGTTGTGGAACTATTCTGTCAATGAGAATAAAATGTGGCCTTTTACTTATTCATATCAATAAAAGTTCTCTATGGACCTTTCAATTGTAACAAGCTTAACACGTTGACTGCGGAGATTTTCAACAACATTTTTTAGTGGGGCGGAAACTTTTTTTTTTGTTAATTAGTTTCGTTTAACTTTACTTTAACTGTATATTATCAATTGTATCATCTTTTAATTGTTTTCCGCGAAACGACACGTTGTCGTCAACCGCACCGGGAAAGCACCATACTCCCTAGCCGTAGTATAATAATGCAATTCACGTTTTTAGTTATTATATTTTTAATTAGAAAACCGTAAAATTAAACAATAAAGACATTGTTCAAAATCACTGATTGATGAATTATTATTCAGTAATTTATAATTGATTTTTTATTTATATTTCGTAAAATATAAAACAATTTGGAATTATAAATTTGGGTTTGAAATAATATTTTTCCAACAAAATAGGCTTGTTTTAATTCATTTAGCTACTTTTTAAATAGATATTTATCATTAGCAATTATTATTAACGTTAACTTTAAAAAAATAATCATTCAAACTTACCTTTTTGTAAAATAGTCGAAAACCATTAAAAAAAAACAGGGAATCTTGGGGCGAAGAAGCAATTCTCTCAAGGACCTCTTTCACTGTGCTAGAGTCAAATACGGAATGGTTTGGGAAAGGCTGGAGCAATCCCCACCCATTTAACTTTCTATTATGACCTGACGACAACGTGTCGGGGCCCACCCCTGGGAACAACTCACAAAACCGACAACCTGTCGTCAGCCGCAGTCAAAGTGTTAAACTAAAGTGATGGGAGATATATGACACAGATTTTGTGATAAACAAAATAAAGTGACATTTTAAAGTCAAATGTTTTACTTTTTTTTTAAAAAAAAATTAAATGGAAGTAATTTTAAATAATTATTTTTTTTCTATAAATCCAATAATGCTTCGCATATTAAAGTTTACACGCATATATTTGGAAGTTATTTCTATGTTAGCCTGTTTACATGTATATTTCCATGTGGATGAAAGCGGAGAACTGTTTGGTGCGATTCTTACCATAATTCTGCAGCCGTATGCTTAATATTGCCAGTTGGAATTTCTGTGGTTTGAACTTTAATATTTAAATGCTCACCACAAATTTTACGTTCCCATTGGTCTCTTTATTCTGGACGAAGATAAAGTCTGCCTTACATTATTTATGGGCAATGGGTCAGAATTCATTTTAAAAAATGTCTCCTTCATGCTAACTCTACTTATTTACGTACTTTATTTCAACGCCTCATCAGGAGTACTTTATACTTACTATTGAAAACGAGAGTCGGCCTAAGGCCTAAAGAGCTATCTCGTTTCTCTACTACTATCTCGTCTTTAGCATAGAAATGGTCTTTATGAATTCTGGTCCATTGCCTAAAAGTGATATCATATTAAGTGTGACTCGGGTCATTAGATACACATTGTTTTTTATTGATTTTCTATCTGCATTTAGAGAAAGAAGTAATCTTACAAAGGCATCCACAGTTAGGAACAAAAAATAAAATGACGAAGCAGTCGACACACGAACAGGAAAGAGCTGGAATACAGAAGTTATCTCACCTAGAAGCAATTGAAATGGAAGATCTAAACAAAAGGTACATGATCATTTCTATTCCTTTTAAGTGTCGATACTTAAAATATGTTTGGAATATTTTTCTAGTCTTTCGAAATTCATTTCTAATTAAATATTTCCTTAATCTTTTTTCTTTGTATTCTGGGTCCAATGTTATTTATATATTCTTCAAATTTTATGGCAAGGGTCTCCAATAAAAAACGTTTATTTCGGTGCAAACTTTATTGCAACTGCCCTACATGTTTCGTGGCTCATTTGCCACCTCTTCAGGGACTATCCCTTTTAATATATATATATATATATATATATATATATATATATAATTATTATTATATGGAGACCCTTGCCATAAAATTTGAAGAATAACCTTTTTTATATATGGTAAATTGAATAATATTTAAGTACCGAGTACGATTTTTTGGCAAATAACATCTATAAAACCCCTTCGTTAGAGGCAAAAGTACCCAAAGGAAAATATATCATGGAACAATCTTAGGGAAGGTGTTATAACCAAGGATGGGAAACGTGAAATAAATCAAAACTTATTTGATCATTTTTCGGAAAATGAACTTTGTTATTTCCTATTATTATGATTATTAAATGGATATTAATAATTATGCTTAATTAAACATATTCAGATTATTCTTAACAATAAAACTGTTTAAATGGTTTTACTTTACTGGCTGGAAAAGTTATTTTTAAAATATTACAGTTGATAAGTTTTATTTTTTCCTCTTTATACCAGTATTGTACCTTGTTCTACTTTGAGCACTTACTAAGTGCTCCTTGAGATGTGGAGACCAACTTCTTAAAAGCGTCTTGATTTTTGTGCGTAAATTCTCCATTTCTTCAAGAATTTTAATAGTAATTCAAGAATCCATGAATGTTTTTTAATCCATTTAGATTTTTTTAGCAAAGAAATATTAGGAAGGTGTGAGAAGGTCAGTTTAAATGATTATGAAAGACTTCAGAGTCAAACATTGAGAAAGTGTTTTAGTAATACTTTTTTCTTCGATTATATAATTGATTTTTATTTTTCTTATTTATTTTCAGATACAACGACAAATTTGGATTTAATTTTGTTGTCTGTGTACTCGACAAAGACCCAAAAGAAATTTTCAATTGTCTCAAAAAAAGAATTGAGAATGATAAGATGACTGAGATTGAAATTGGAATGAAGGAAGTAAAAAAAATTGTTAAAGTCAGATTACTGTCCATTATAGAAAACAATTAAATAAAACTACATTAAATTTCGTAGGTATTTTTCCTTGTGTATTATGTGGAATTCATATGTCGGCTTGGAGATATGAAGATAACCAATATATGTCAAGCGCCATTCTAGACGCCAGATTAAAATAAAACTTACTTTAGAAATTCGACTATATAATTTTAGAGCATATATATAACAAAAATTGTTTTTTAAAATAAAAAAAAAATATCAAAAAATCATTTAGCATTGTGTGTGTGTGTGTGTGTGTGTGTGTGTGTGTGTGTGTGTGTGTGTGTGTGTGTGTGTGTGTGTGTGTTTGCGACGCGCGCTTTTGTATTTGTGCATAAGAACACTAAATCAATTTATAGATCCATGTAGATATATAGACTATCTGAAGGTAAAAATTCTTAATTGAGGAGTCTATTTTTATATTCATTTCTTTCAGTGTCCTAAATGAAAATGAATGAATAGCAAGTTTTTCTAATCAAAAGAAAATATGGCACCACTAGAATAGTACTGTGACAACTGAAAAATGATGAATTTCAGGAAAACGCATTTTAAAGTTTTGGGGTTTGATAGTTAAAAGTATATAGCTTTGAGCGGACCTCATTTTCGTCAACTATATATATCAGCTAGTGGCCACAACTTTTGTTTTAGCGTTTCATATAAAACTACAGACCATATTCGGAACGTTATAGAACCCCTAAGAGAAGGCTTTTTTTTTTCTTCTCATAGTAACCCAAGGAAGAGTTATTTATTTGAATAAATGTTCCATTGCCACATGGGATGTTACATGTATGATTATGTTGAAATACATTTTTATTTTACAATATATATACGTTAATCGACTATG